>PISX010002378.1:0-162632 GCA_004024625.1 Mellivora capensis | reverse complement strand
CTCCCTCTGCCTCTGCCTGCCACTCTGCCTGCCTGTGCTCACTCTCTCTGACAAATAAATAAATAAAATCTTAAAAAAAAAAAAAAAATTGGGATGCCTGGGTGGCTCAGTTGGTTGGACGACTGCCTTCGGCTCAGGTCATGATCCCGGAGACCTGGGATCGAGTCCCGCATCAGGCTCCCAGCTCCACGGGGAGTCTGCTTCTCCCTCTGACCTTCTCCTCGCTCATGCTCTCTCACTGCCTCTCTCTCAAATAAATAAATAAAATCTTTAAAAAAAAAAAAAAAAACTTTAAAAAATTATTTTTTACACACCATTTCCTATGAAGCTACTAGAGGTGCCCACTAAAACAAGAAAACAAACCATTAAAGATGCAGAAACAGGGAGGATGAAGCATTATAAAACAGAATCCAAAATAAGCAAGAAATAAACTGCTAAGACAATAGTGAAGGAAAGATCCAGCCTAAAAAGAAACCAGCACAGATGACAGCAGGAAGATGGTACCCAGAAGATCTACTAGTTAAAAAGGAAAGGAGGAAGAGGGAAAAGTGGAAGAGGAGAGAGAGGAGCCAGTAGAAGGGGAGACAAGAGGAGGGGGAGGGAAAAAAGAGGGAGGAAGAGGGAAGGAAAGAGGAAGAAAGGAAGAAGATGGAAAGAGTATAGAGAAGAGAGGAAAAGGAAAAGTGAACCCAAAGAAAATTTTATTAACAGACTACCTGATTCATTAATCATTTGAAAGATTATATGAAAAAGCAACTGGAGTATATAGAAAGATTTAGCCTTAAATAAAGAACATAAGAGGACACCTGGGTGGCTCAGTCTGTTAAGCACCTGCCTTTGGCTCAGGTCATGATCACAGAGCCAGGCATTAAGTTCCTTATTGAGCTCCTTGCTCAGCGGAGAGCCTGCTTCTCCCTCTTCCTGCTACTCCCCCTACTTGTGCTTGCACTCCCTCTCTCTCTCTCTGACAAATAAAGTCTTAAAAAATAAATAAAATGTTTTTAAAAAGCATCTAGGGGCGCCTGGGTGGCTCAGTCGGTTAAGCCGCTGCCTCCAGCTCAGGTCATGATTCCAGAGTCCTGGGATCATGTCCCTCAACGGGCTCCTTGCTCAGCAGGGAGCCTGCTTCTCTCTCCGCCTCTGCCTGCTGCTCTGCCTGATGCTCTGCCTGCTTGTGCACTCGCGCGTGCTCTCTCTCTTGCTCTCTGACAAATAAATAAATAAAATATTTTAAAAATATAAAAATAAAAAATAAAAAAGCATCTAAAAAAAGAATATAAGGAAAATGAAAATATAAGACTATTAGTAATCCCAAGGAAAAAAAATCAGTAGACTTGGCTCACAAATAAACAAAATATTTAGATAGTAAAATATTACTGTTTAACACCAGTGATTTAATGAAAATCTGTGATATACTGAAAGGCAACTACTAAAACTGGTATGTCAAGAATAGCTGCTTATAGGGGCGCCTGGCTGGCTCAGTTGTCAGAGCACACAACTCTTTTTTTCTTTTTAAAGATTTTATTTATGGGGCGCCTGGGTAGCTCAGTGGGTTAAAGCCTCTGCCTTCAGCTCAGGTCATGATCCCAGAGTCCTGGAATCCAGCCCCACATCGGGCTCTCTGCTCAGCGGGGAGCCTGCTTCCTTCTCTCTCTCTCTCTGCCTACCTCTCTGCCTACTTGTGATCTCTGTCAAATAAATAAAAATCTTAAAAAAAAATAAAATAAAGATTTTATTTATTTGGCAGAGACAGCAAAAGAGGGAACACAGCAGGGGGAGCGGGAGAGGGAGAAGCAGACTCCCTGCTGAGAGGGAGCCTGACACAGACACGCAGACGCTGGGCTTGATCCCAGGAGCCTGGGATCGTGACCTGAGCTGAAGGCAGATCCTTAATGACTGAGCCACCCAGGCGCCCCAGAGCACACAACTCTTAATCCCGATATTGTGAGTTCAAACCCAATGAGGGGTTTGGAGATTACTAAGAAAAATAAACTTCAGGGCGCCTGGGTGGCTCAGTCAGTTGGGTATCTGCCTTTGGCTCAGGTCATGATCCCGGGACACCGGGATTGAGGCCCGCTTCGGGCTCCTTGCTCATCAGGGAGTCTGCTTCTCCTTCGAACCCTCCCTCCTCTCATGCTCTCTCTCGCTCTCTCTCTCTCAAATAAATAAATAAAATCTTTAAAAAAAAAAAAAAGAAAGAAAGAAAGAAAGAAAAATAAACTCCAGGGGCACCTAGATAACTCAGCTGCTCAAGTGTCTGTCTTTGGCTCAGGTCATAATCTCAGGGTCCTGGGATCAAGCCCCATGTTGGCTCTCTGCTCAGTGGGGAGCCTGCCTCCCCCTCTCTCTCTGGCTGCCTCTCTGCCTCCTTGTGATCTCTGTCTGTCAAATAAATTTTTAAAAATCTTTAAAAAAAAAAAAAAAAGAAATATGCAAGTAAATACCAGAAGGAGCAGCCAAAAGAGGTTGCTTCTGGGCAATGAGATTAGATTTCAAGAGTCAAACAGCAAAGTACTGTTTCCTTTGTGTGAGAGTAGTTTTCGGTAATACCTGACTTTGACTATGCATTTATTACTTTAATAAATATAGAAATTAAATCTTAAAAAAAGAGAAATTAAATCTAAACTTAAAAAAAGGAATAAATAGGGACGCCTGGGTGGCTCAGTTGGTTGGACGACTGCCTTCGGCTCAGGTCATGATCCCGGAGACCCGGGATCGAGTCCCGCATCAGGCTCCCAGCTCCACGGGGAGTCTGCTTCTCCCTCTGACCTTCTCCTCGCTCATGCTCTCTCACTGCCTCTCTCTCAAATAAAGAAATAAAATCTTTTAAAAAAAAAAAAAGGAATAAATAGATACCATATGCTGGGCAAGGTATCAATATATTCCTATGACTTCATTTCTCTTATTAGTTGCATAGGCAGGTTAGAAAAGGATAAAACAAGTGTTAAGCACCTACTTCATGTCAGACATTATGCTAGGCTTTTTCTCATAGTAAGTAAGAATCAAGAGAGACAACAGGAACTGGCCATTTACTATTTTATCTATGGTGGTAAGCACTAACTCTGTTTTAAAAACACCTCTTTAGGACGCCTGGGTGGCTCAGTGGGTTAAAGCCTCTGCCTTCGGCTCAGGTCATGATCCCAGAGTCCTGGGATGGAGCCCCGCATCAGGCTCTCTGCTCAGCGGGAAGCCTGCTTCCTCCTTTCTCTCTCTGCGTGCCTCTCTGCCTACTTGTGATCTCTATCAAATAAATAAAATCTTTAAAAATTTTTTTAAATTTTAAAAAATAAAAATAAAAACACCTCTTTGGGGGCACCTGGGTGGCTCACTGGGTTAAGCCTCTGCCTTGGGCTCAGGTCATGATCTCAGAGTCCTGGGACTGAGCCCTGAGTAAGGCTCTCTGCTCAGTGGGGAGCCTGCTTCCCCCTCTCTTTCTGCCTGCTTCTCTGTCTCCCTGCATGTGTTCCTGCTCTCCCTGTCTCTTTCTCTGTCAAATAAATAAATAAAAACTTTAAAAAAAAATAAAATAAAAGCACCTCTTTTAAAGCTACAAAGGCAAATGTTAGACATGAATCAGCAATAGGAGAAAAAATGCTAGCAGTATTTAACTCTGAAGGCACTATTTAAGACTTACTTTTTTTTCTTTTTAAAGATGTTATTTATTTATTTGACAGAGAGAGATCACAAGTAGGCGGGGGGCGGGGTGGGGGAAGCAGGCTTCCTGCTGAACAGAGAGCCCACATGTGGCTCTCTGGACACTGAGATCTCAGGACCCTGAAATCATGACCTGAGCTGAAGGCAGAAGCTTAACCCACTGAGCCATCCAGGTGCCCCTAAGACTTACTTTTTTTAAGGTTTTATTTATTTATTTGATAGAGAAAGAGACAGTGAGAGTAGAAACACACGCAGGGAGAATGGAAGAGGGAGAAGCAGGCTTCCTGCTGAGCAGGGAGTTTGATGCAAGACTCCATCCCAAGACCCTGGGATCATGACCTGAGCTGAAGGCAGATGCTTAACCCACTGAGCCACCCAGGAACCCTGAAGGCATTTTATTTAAAGTATACAAGCTTGGGGCGCCTGGGTGGCTCAGTGGGTTAAAGCCTCTGCCTTCAGCTCAGGTCATGCTCCCAGGGGTCCTGGGATGGAGCCCTGCATCAGGCTCTCTGCTCGGCAGGGAGCCTGCTTCCCTGCCTCTCTGCCTGTTTGTGATCTCTCTCTATCAAATAAATAAATAAAATCTTTAAAAAGAAATTTTAAAAAAATTAAGTATGCAAGCTTTTAATTATATATGAAATTTTAAAACTGCATTTGTCTTCTTACACTCAGAAATCAAAGATAAATAAATCTGAAAACAGGGCCGCCTGGGTGGCTCAGTGGGTTAAGCCTCTGCCTTCGGCTCAGGTCATGATCCCAGGCTCCTGGGATTGAGCCCGGCATCGCATCGGGCTCTCTGCTCAGCAGGGAGTCTGCTTCCCTTCCTCTCTCTCTCTGCCTGCCTCTCTGCCTACCTGTGATCTCTGTCAAATAAATAAAATTTTTAAAATAAATAAATAAATAAATAAATCTGAAAGCAATTTTTAATTATGTAGATAAATGTTAATCTCCAGTACCAGAAATAAAAAAGAAAAGCTAAAAAAATGAGTATTAGTTGAACCTGAGGCAGTAAATGAAGATACCTGACCTATTATATACCTCAAAGACTGGAATTGACTATGACACTAGCACAGACCCTAGATACACACATACACAGAAAGTTCTAACTGGGTTCCCTGCATAAGGACAGGAGCTGCTAAAGGCCTATTAAACAACCAAAGGGGAATGAATCTATCATAGAAAAACATGGCCTAGACTGGTAAGACTAGAGAAGGTGCACTGAAGTGAAATGCTGGTTCTGAACATCAGTAGTGGGGTCACTCTAGAAAAACCAGAAACTCAGTTGATGCTGAGAGTGTGTGGTACCCAAAAATCCATTATCTAAAGGGTACCAGATTCCAGTCAAGAAACAAACTTAAAGGGACACCTGGTGGCTCAGCTGGTTAAGCGGCTGCCTTCGGCTCAGGTCAGCTCAGGTCAGGATCCCAGCGTCCTGGGATCGAGTCCCACATCGGGTTCCTTGCTCGATGGGGAGCCTGCTTCTCCCTCTGCCGCCACTCTGCCTGCCTGTGCGCTCTCTCTCTCTCTCTCTGACAAATAAATAAAAAAATAAAATCTTAAAAAAAAAAAAAGAAACAAACTTAAAAATTACTCTACAGCGGTGAACCCCAGTAGGCAAACTCTGACAGAGTCTGCTGGTTACCAACCCCAATACCATTCTACCGTTCTTCCCTCCTAACAAAACGCCCATTTTATTCAGTTCTTCAACTAACCCATGTTTTGAAGTCTAACAACTAAAAGCCAATAAAATTAAGCAAAATGTATTGACTGGGACTTCAGGAAAACAAGAAAAGAAGTCAGCTGGGAAGAAAACCACTTTTTAACTTTACCATCCCCCCCTTCTACCTGGAACTTCTTTCTGCAGATCACAATGACTGCAGTTCCAGCTGCCATGCTCTGACTATGGGACACCCCTGAAAATGAAAACCATATGCTAAGGTAGGCATAGTAGGAGGACAAATAAAGCCTGATCCCTAATGATATCACAGAGTTGTCAAAAAAGGCTTTAAAAGGCCTTCTGAACTCCTTTTAAATGAAAGAATTCATAAATCTGTAAATTCCTGATTTGCAGAAGCTACTGTAATCTCGTCTTTATTAGGGGCCAAACATGGTTCTTCAAAGACAGCAATGCACAAACTCCCCACAGTAACATCTTCACTGTGTTCCTAGCAGAACAGGAATCCACAGAAGACAGCAACTCCTGACAATTAGTTCACAACCAAAAATTATGAAGTATATGAAGATCCCTACCACCAGACTTAACAAACAAAACAAATGAAAGAATTCTAAAATCTCTGAGAAGTATTAAAATTAGTTGTTTTTAGGGGTGCCTGGGCGACTCAGTGGGTTAAGCCTCTGCCTTCAGCTCAGGTCATGATCCCAGGGTCCTGGGATCCAGCCCCACATCAGGCTCTCTGCTCAGCGGGGAGCCTGCTTCCTCCTACCCTTTCTCTGCCTACCTCTCTGCCTACTTGTGATCTCTCTCTGTCAAATAAATAAATAAAATCTTAAAAATAATAAATAAATAAATAAACAAAATTAAAAGATCAAATAAGTTGTTTTTAGTAAGCTCTATGACCAATGTGGAACCTGAACTCATGACTGTGAGATCAAGAACTGCATGCTCCACCAAGTGACCCAGCCAGGTGTCCCCAAAATAAGTATGTTTTAAATGTTCAAATAATAAAGGAATATCATTCGTAAGGCAACAATAGCAAAATATTATGGAAAAAAAGGCAGGGTGCCTGGGTGGCTCAGTCATTAAGCATCTGCCTTCAGCTTGGGTCATGATCCCTTGGGTCCTGGTATTCAGCCCCACATCGGGCTCTCTGCTCGGCGGGAAGCCTGCTTCTCCCTCTCCCACTCCCCCTGCTTGTGTCTCTCTCTGTCAAATAAATAAAATCTTTAAAATAAAAAAAGGCAAAATGAAAAACAATACATATTGTAGGTATGATTCACTCAAAAGAAATTCACTGACTGGGTTAACAATAAGCATAAATCTAAAGACAGAGCTAAAGTGATTATCCATAATGGAGAGATAAAACAGAAAATATGAAAGAGAAATTAAAAGACATGAAGAGGGGCCCCTGAGGAGTTTAGTCCATTAAGAATCTGCCTTCGGGGGATGCCTGGGTGGCTCAGTTGGTTGGATGACTGCCTTCGGCTCAGGTCATGATCCTGGAGTTCCGGGATCGAGTCCCATATCGGGCTCCCAGCTCCACAGGGAGTCTGCTTCCCTCTCTGACCTTCTCCGCACTCATGCTCTCTCTCACCGTCTCTCTCTCAAATAAATAAATAAAATATTTAAAAAAAAAAAAAAAAAAAAGAATCTGCCTTCGGCTCGGGTCATGATCCCAGCATCCGAAGATGGAGCCTAAAGTCAGGTTCCCTGCTCAGCAGGAGTCTGCTTCTCCCTCTCCCTACTCTTGCATGTACATGAGGGCTCTCTCATTCACTCTCCCTCTCAAATAAATCTTTTTTTAAAATTTAAAAAATAATATGAGATATGAAGAAAATAACAAGAATCCCAAGCACATACCTAGGTAATAGTTCCAGAAAAAAATTAAATGAGGTGACACTTGAAGAGAAGAAAATTTTCCAAGATGGGGAAAAAAAAAAAAAAAACTGAGTCCACAGAATGAAAAAGCCAATCAACTTTGAAGCAGGATAAGTACTATGTCAATAGATTCTCTATTTATCACAATTAGATACCAGAAGACAAACTAGAATAAAATCTTTACTTACAGGAAAACAACGACTCTAGAACTCAAACTAGCATAGAAGAGAGCAAAATAATAATATTCTTAGACACAAAAAGACAAACATAGCTTGCTTACTACTTACTAAATAAACACTGGAGGGGAACCCTAGAACTGTGTAAAATTTTTTAAAAAGGAAATGACCCATAAAGCAGCAAGGCAAAAAACTGAGTTGAACAAAATTTTAGTAATGTTAGATCAAAACTACAGATAGCTATTAAAAAACAACTGGGGGGGGGGGGTGGCGCCTGGGTGGCTTAGATGGTTAAGCATCTGCCTTCAACTCAGGTCATCCCAGAGTCCTGGGATGGAACCTCACACTGGGCTCCTTGCTCAGCAGGGAGCCTGCTTCTCCCTCCCACCCCTCCCATTCCCTCCACTTGTGATCTCTGGCTCTGCCTACCTCTCTGTCAAATAAATAAAATCTTTTAAAAAGAAAAACAAAAAAACACAACTGGGCTCCTGGCTAGCTCAGTTAAGTATCTGCCTTTAGCTTGGGTCATGATCCCAGGGTCATGGGATCAAGCCCTGCATCGGGCTCCCTGTTCAGCAGGGAGCCTGCTTCTCCCTCTGCCCCTCTGCCTGCTCCTTCTCTCTCTCCCTCACTCTCTCTCTCAACTAAATAAAATCTTAAAAAACAGAAATTAAATTTAAAAATTAAATTTAAAAATTTTTGAAAAAACACACAACTACTAATCTGGGAGACTAAAAGTAAGGTGGAATTTAGGGTGCCTGAATGGCTCAGCTAAGCGCCCAACTCTAGATTTCATCTCAGGTCATGATCTCGGGGTTAAGAGATTGAGCCCCATATCCGACTCATGCTGGGTATGGTGCCTGCTTGGGATTCTCGATCTCTCTCTCTCATCCTCCCCCTTCAAACAAACAAATAAATAAATAAGGTGGAATTAAAATATAGAAAACATACCACAAATCTTGCAAGGGAAAGAGGGGGAATACAAGGCATCCTGAGATCTTTGGTTGTATTGGTTTTTGAGTCATTGAAAATACAAAGTATGCACATTAAAATTGTAGGACAATCACTGACAGAAAAGAAACAGAATACATCCTCTCCAAATCAACAAGGATTTAAGAAAAAAAAGTGAGGGGAGAATAGAGACACCTGGGTGGCTCAATTGGTTAAGCATCTACTTTCAGCTCAGGTCATGATCCCGGAATGTCGGGATTGAGCCCTGCAACAGGCTCCCTGCTCATCAGGGAATCTGCTTCTCCCTCTGCCCCTCACCCCACTTGCGCTCTCTCTCTCTCAAATATATAAAATCCTTAAGGAAAAAATGTTTCAAAAAAAAAGTAATAAAGAACATTCAATCACTCCAACTGAAGGAACAGAGATGGAAAAAAGGCATAGTAAACAGAAAACAAAATAAACTTATTTTATTTTTAAAAGATTTTATTTATTTATAAATTATTATTGGGCGCCTGGGTGGCTCAGTGGGTTAAGCCGCTGCCTTCGGCTCGGGTCATGATCTCACGGTCCTGGGATCGAGTCCCACATCGGGCTCTCTGCTCAGCGGGGAGCCTGCTTCCCCCTCTCTCTCTCTGCCTGCCTCTCTGCCTACTTGTGATCTCTCTCTCTCTCTCTGTCAAATAAATAAATAAATAAAATCTTTTAAAAAAAATTATTATTAAGAGAGAGAATGAGAGAGGAGATGGTCAGAGGGAGAAGCAGACTCCCTGCTGGGCAGGGAGCCCAAGGTGGGACTTGATCTTGTGACTCCAGGATCATGACTTTAGCCAAAGGCAATTGCTTAACCAACTGAGCCACCAAGGCACCCCAGAAAATAAAAATTTTGAAATAAGCCCAAATATACCAATCACTACTATAAATGTAAACAAATTAAAACCTGCCTATTAATAAAGACTCTCAGACAGTATTTTTTAAAAACACCAAGCTTGGGGCGCCTGGGTGGCTCAGTGGGCTAAGCCTCTGCCTTCAGCTTAGGTCATGATCTCAAGATCTTGGGATTGAGCTCAGCATCAGGAATCTCTGCTCAGCATGGAGCCTGCTTCCTCCTCTCTCTCTGCCTGCCTCTCTGCCTACTTGTGATCTCTCTCTCTCAAATAAATAAATAAAATCTTTAAAAAAAAAATAAAAATAAAACTCCAAGCTTCGGGGTGGGCGGGGGGAACCTGAGTGGCTCAGTTGGTGTGTCTAACTTCTAATTTGATTTCAGCTCAGATCATGATCTCAGGACGGGAGACTGAGCCCCACCACAGGGCTCCACACAGGGCTGTTTAAGATCCTTTATCTCTCCCTCTGCTCCTTCCCCCACTATCTCTCTAAAAAAATATAGAAAAACACCAAGCTTTACTATGTCTACAAATATGCTTACTGCAGCACTATTTGTGATTGTGAAAAATCAGAAACCTAAATGACAATCAATAAGGAAATTAAATTTGGGCGCCTGGGTGCCTCAGTGGGTTAAAGCCTCTGCCTTCAGCTCAGGTCATGACCCCAGGGTCCTGGGATCGAGGCCCGCATCAGGCTCTCTACTCAACGGGGAGCCTGCTTCCCTTCCTCTCTCTCTGCCTGCCTCTCTGCCTACTTGTGATCTCTGTCAAATAAATAAATAAATAATCTTTTTTTAAAAATAAGGAAATTAAATTTAAAAACAAAAATTCAAAAAGGAAATTAAATAAGCTGTGGTACATTCTGTGACAAAACACTAAAAAGCAGATAAAAATAAGGAACTAAATCAGTATGCATTAATGCAGCATATCACAAGTTGCAGAACATATATACAGTATGATGCCATTCCTGTAAAATAATACTGAATAATATATATGCATACATTCATGCAGTATAAATATTAAAACAATTAAATACACACACACCGAGGAATATTATTTGGCCATAAAAAAGAAGGAAATCATGCTGTTAGCAACAACACAGATAGAGGGCATTATGCTAAGTCAAACAAATTAGACAAACAAATACAGATTTTCCTCAATGTACAATGGAGTTATGTCACAATAAACCCTAAGTTGACAGTACCACAAACTGAAATGTTTAATACGCCCAACCTACTAAATATCATAGCCTAGCCTAGTGTGAAACACATTAGCCTACAGCTGAGCAAAAATCATCTTAACATGGAGACTATTTTATATTAAAATTGTTGAATATCTTGTGTAATTTATTGACTACTGCACTGAAAGTGAAAAACAGAGTGCCTATAAGGGTAGAGAATGGTTCTTTTTTGTTGTTTTTTAAGATTTTATTTATTTATTTGACAGAGAGATAGAGAGCACATGTACGCACAGCAGAAGGCAGAGGGAGAGGGAGAAGCAGCCTTTCCACTGAGCAGGGGGCCCAATGCGGGGGGGGGGGGGCCCTCAATTCCAGGACTCCGGGATCATGACCTGAGCCAAAGGCAGACGCTTAAGCCACTGAGCCACCTAGGCGCTCCTAGAGAATGGTTCTAAGTCTATCTGTTGTTTGCCCTCTTTTATTTGAGAGAGAGCATGTGAGGGGAGAGGGAGAAGCAGATTCCCCAGGAAGCTAGGAGCCCGACGTGGGACCCGATCCCAAGACTCCAGGATGAGGACCGAGCTGAAGGCAGTCGCTTAACCAACTGAGCCACCCAGGCGCCCTGTTGTTGTTTGCCCTCCTCATCTGACTTGGCAGCACTGGCTAGCTGCTGCAGTCCAGCATCACAAATATACTGCGTATCACTCGTCTGGGAAAAGATCAAAATACAGGGTTTGAAATATGCATTCTACTGAATACATACTGCTTTCACACCACTGTAAAGTCAAAAAATCCTAAGTCAGGGGACCATCTGTACTATATGACCTCACTTACATATGGAATCTCAAAGAACCAGTGTCATAGAAACAGAAAATAGAGTGACGGATCCGAAAGGCAGGGGATGGTGGGTGGGGAAAGCGCGTGAGGTGGTCTATCAAAAGGTAAAAACTTCCACTTACACAGTAAGTTCTGGGAATGGAATATATAGCATGGTGACTATAATTAACAATACTGTATTGTGTATATGAAAGCTATTAAGAGTAAACCTTTTTTAAGTTCTGTGTATATGTGTTTTTAAGTAAGCTTTATACCCAACATGGGGATTGAACTCACATGAGATTAAGAGATCAAGAGTCCTATGCTCTACCAACTGAGCCAACCAGGTGCCCTAAGAATAAGTCTTTAAAGTTCTAATCAAAAGAAAAGAAAACTACAGGGGCACTTGGGTGGCTCAGTTAATTAAGCATCTGCCTTTGGCACAGGTTATGATCCCACAGTCCTGAGATCAAGCCCCACACTGGGGTCCCTGCTCGGGGGGTAGCCTGCTTCTCCCTCTCCCTCTGTCCTTCCTCCCCAATGCACGCAAACAACCCAGCCCTGTTCCTGCTCTCCCTTGCTCTAATAAATAAAATCTTAAAAAAAAAAGAAATTTGTAACTATGTGAGAATGGATGTTAACTAAACTTTTAGTAATCATTTTGTAATATACATATACACATACATATATATAATCAAATCATTACATTGTATACCTTAAATCAATACAATGTTATAGGTCAATTATATCCCAATGAAACTGAAAAGAAAAAAGAGAGAAATGGTCCCAAAAGGGGCGCCTGGGTGGCTCAGTCATTAAGCATCTGCCTTCGGCTCGGGTCATGATCACAGAATCCTGGGATGGAGCCCCGCATCCAGCTCCATGCTCTGTAGGAAAGCCTGCTTCTCCCTCTCCCACTCCTCTCGCTTGTGTTTCCTCTCTCACTCTCTCTCTCTCGCTCTCTGTTCAAATAAATAAATAAATCTTTAAAAAAGAAAAAAAAAGAAATGGTCCCTACAGATACTAAAAGGGTAACTCAGACTGGGGAGAGTAAAAGAGTATTTGAACTTCATTTTTTTATTTATTATTTTAAAAAGGCAAGATTTGGGGCAAATATGAAAAATCCACCTTAGTTCATTCTGGGTAGGGAATATTTATTTTATGTCCTATAGTCATACTTATTTATGACATACATATAATTTTACTTAACAAAATTAAATATAAATACACCATACAGTTAAATATATAGTTCAGATGGTTTTGCACATTTATAGTGACTTTTTTGCATTATATATTTTCATTAAGCAAAAATTAAAAAATAAAATGTGGAGGAACCTGGGTGGCTCAGTCAGTTAATCATCTGCCTTCAGCTCAGGTCATGATCCCAGGAGGTCCTGGGATCGAGCCCCACATTGGGCTCCTTCATCGATGGGGAGCCTGCTTCTCCCTCTCCCTCTGCCTGCCACTCCCCCTGCTTGTGGTCGCTCTCTCTGTCAAGTAAATAAAATCGTAAAAAAAAAATGTGCAACCCTAGGTCAATCCCTAAAATCTTGATTTACATTCCATCCAGCAGTTCTTCCCCCAACAATGTTAAGAAGCCAGGAAGAACTATAATAAAAAGAGGCAGAACAGTAGGAAAAAGTTACATCTCACCTCCTGTAGAAACAGTCTTTTCATTTAGAGCTAGAATAGCAAAACCTAAATAATGCAAATTCTCTTTTTTTTTAAGATTTTTTTTATTTATTTGACAGAGAGATCACCAGTAGGCAAAGAGGCAGGCAGAGAGAGAGGAAGGGAAGCAGGCTCCCCACTGAGCAGAGAGCAGCCACCCAGGCGCCCTGATAATGCAAATTCTTAATGGACTTTTGGCCATTTTATTTTTTTGCACAATCCACTCTCACCATGTTTTCAAAGTAGAGTATTTAAAATCTAATATATCCTCTTTATCCCATTAAAAGTATATAAATGTTATAAATGTAAGTATAAATGTTATATAAACATTTCTAGTAGGTCTCTTCAACCCGAGATAATTAAGAACAAATACCCATTAAATACAAAATAGTCATCAGAGGTTTAACCTCTAACCACCCAAGAGTGGTTACTAAACAATGTTAAGGGGCGCCTGGGTGGCTCAGTGGGTTAAAGCCTCTGCCTTCCACTCAGGTCCTGGGATCGAGCCCTGCATCAGGCTTTCTGTCTACTTGTGATCTCTGTCAAATGAATAAATAAAATCTTTAAAAATAAAATAAAATAAACAATGTTAAGCCTAATCAAAAATCTTCAGCATGGGGCACCTGGGTGGCTCAGACGGTTAAGCATCTGCCTTTGGTTCAGGTCATGATCCCCAGGTCCTGGGATAGAGTCCCATATCAGGCTCCCTGCTCAGCAGAGAGTCTGCTTCTCTCTCTCCCTCTGCCTCTCTCCCTGCTTGTACACGCTCTCCCTCTCCTTCAAATGAATAAATAAAGTCCTTTAAAAAAAAAACCTTCAACAAAAATACATGTTGACTTGAAGTAAATAAAGCAATCCTACTGCTGTTACTTTTTTTGTTTTTAAGATTTTATTTATTTATTTGACAAACCAAAAGAGCACAAGGAGGGGGAGCAGTAGAGAGAGGAGGAGAAAAAGGCTTCCTGCTCCAGCAGGAAACCTGAGGCACAGCTTGATCCCAGGACCCTGGGATCATAACCGCAATCTAAGGCAGACACTTAACCGAAAAAGCCATCCAGGCACCCCATCAAGTGCTTTTTCTGAACAATGAGTGCCGACCTACAAAGAGTCTCCCCTAAAAACCAACAAAATGTGGGGTGCCTGGGTGGCTCAGTGGGTTAAGCCTCTACCTTCAGCTCAGGTCATGATCTCAGGGTCCTGGGATCGGGCCTTGCATTGGGCTCTCTGCTCTGTGGGGAGCCTGCTTCTGCCTCTCTGCCTGCTTGTGATCTCTGTCTGTCAAATAAATAAAATTTAAAAAAAAAAAAAAATTCAATCTCTTAAGTTTTACTTTCCTCTTTCCTCACTTGTTCAATATTCAGTCTAATCCTACAATCTCTACTCTCTTCAGTACCTATAATGAGAGTTCTGCCCAAAGGAACTACAACTGCGGTCTCAGAAACTTTTCTCAGCTCTTCAGTATCCTTACAGCAATTTCACTATCAACTATTCTTTCCTGAGAAACCAACTGTTACTACTGCAGGCTCTCCTTTCCTGACAGTTCATTTTCCATGCTTAGTAACTTGTTCTCTTACTCTCCCCAAGTGTGGATATTCACACCTTAGCTGTCTTCATTTTTCTTTTCTCTAACAACAACAAAAAAATAATGTCATTTGGTTCCCAGTTTTCCTTCTATGCAGCTCCAACTCTCTAACTTGACTCCATTACTTTAAATCCAAATTTCCAATGAAAAACCAACCAACATGCCCAATTTTAGTATATGTGCTGCTGAAGCGAACACAAAAACCAACATGCCCAAAACAGAACTTCCCTCATTCATCAAACTTGCTGTCCTTTCTCTATTACCATTACTCTATGACTATTAATGGTATCATCATTCCACTGATAAACCTTGATATTAAAAACCATCTCTGATTATTCCCTTCCTTTACTCAGTATCCATTTCTGTCATTTCATTCTTCAAAACGCTCCCTCCCTTCCTTTCTACTCTCACGTTTTTAGTGAAATATCATCCTAAGTCTTTCAGTTTCTAACCTCCCCCTTCAAATCCATTCTATATACTCCAAACTACTTGTCTGAAATTAGAACTTTATTATTCCGCCAAGGTTCTATCAGCTCATAAATCCCTTCTCTGAGAAGTGAGCTATCCCAAACCCACAGACATCTGTGTCTAAAGCAACCCTATTGTCTAGCCATGACTAGTTGGTCCAGCGCTAGGCACCAAGTCAACCCAGTTTTGGGTTTTTTTTTTACACAAAGGAACATGAGACTCAGGATGAGATTTAGTCTCTTGAAACAGGAAACAGAAAATATTAGGAGCTGAAGTATAGCCACTTTCACCACAGGAGGCAACATAGAACATGATGGTTGAGAGCTTAATCACAGCCCAGCCTCCAACTAGATATGCATTTCTCTTAAACTATAATGTCTTTATCCATAAAATGAGAACAACAAAATACCTCAAAGGTTTGATAAGATGATTAAACCAGATAATTTTCACAGAACATTTTACATAGAATCTGACAGTAAACAGCCTGTAGCAGAGAAAACCTACAGAAAGGAAAAGAATAAAGCAGACACACAAAAACAGAAATAATATTAAGACTAATTCAATTCCTGGGGTACCTGGCTGACTCAGTCCGTAGAGCAACTGACTCCTCATCTCTGGGTCATGAGTTCAACCCCCATCTTGGCATAGAAATTACTTTTAAAATAAACAAAGTAATAATTACCAAAAGGGAAGGATTTACTTTAAAAAAAAAAAAAAAAAGACTAATTTGGGGCACCTGGATGGTTCAGTTAAGCATCTAGCTCTTGGTTTCAGCTCAGTTCATGATGTCATGGGCTAAGGGACAGAGCCCTCAGCTGGCTCCTCACTCAGTGGGCAGTCTGCTTGAAAGATTCTCTTCCTGGGCTCCTAGGTGGCTCAGTAAGTTAAGTTACTGCCTTTCGCTCAGGTCATGATCCTGGAGTCCCAGGATCCAGTCCTGCAATGGGCTCCCAGCTCAGTGGGGAGTCTGCTGACCCTCCCCCCTCTCATGCTCACTCTCTCATTCTCTCTCAAATAAATAAATATTTTTTTTAATTTATTTATTTGACAGACAGAGATCACAAGTAGGCAGAGAGACAGGCAGAGAGAGAGGAGGAAGCAGGCTCCGCACTGAGCAGAGAGCCCGATGTGGGGCTCGATCCCGGGATACTGGGATCATGACCTGAGCCAAAGGCAGAGGCTTTAACCCACTGAGCCACCCAGGTGCCACTAAATAAATATTTTTAAAATAAAAAAAATAAAAAACATAAAATGCCCTTTATCTGCTTATTTGGACTTAAAATCAGTTTTTGTTTCTCACATAGGACCTTCTCTTTTATAACTACACTATAGGAAATTAAAGTTGCACCTCTTGGGGCGCCTGGGTGGCTCAGTGGGTTAAAGCCTCTGCCTTCGACTCAGGTCATGAACCCAGGGTCCTGGGATCAAGCCCCGCATCCGGCTCTCTGCTGGGCGGGGAGCCTGCTTCCCTTCCTCTCTCTCTACCTGCCTCTCTGCCTACTTGTGATCTCTGTCAAATAAATAAATAAAATATTTTTTAAAAAAATAATAAAGTTGCACCTCTTCTTTAAAACCTCAAATGGCCCCCATATCCTAAGAAATAAAGCCAAAATAAAATGTATTCTTCAATATTTGTAAGGTAACTACCTCAATTCACTTTGATATCTTGACTATATCCTCAGAAAGAATAAAGGAATTAAAAACAGGCAACAAGAGGCATTTACGGCGAATAATTCTCCATTCACAGACCTCTTTATCTGATCTCTTCATATCCACCTTCCTATTTTCTAATCTTTCCTCTTTATCTGACCTCTTCACATCCACCTTCCTATTTTCTAATCTTTCTCCAGCTTTGTTTGAATCTCCTGTGCCATCCCTTGGAAAAGCCTCACCTTACAATTAGTGTTTACTTATGAATTAAAGCATAACTTCTTTGGCTTGGTGACCCAACTCCAAAACCATAACATGCTACAAAGAGGAAAAAACAAAAAGGAGACCTATGTATACATCAAGTTCTGAGATTTAGAGTTCATCCTCTTCTATTTCCCATTATCTTAATGCTAGTATAGCTGTAATTCTGCTATAGTGCATTCTCACACACAAATGAAACTTATGAACAGAATACTGCTCTGAGACGCCTGAGTGGCTCAGTTGGTTAAGTAACTGCCTTCAGTTCAAGTTATGATCCTGGAGTCCCAGGATCAAATCCCACACTGGGCTCCCTGCTCAGTGGGGAGTCTGTTTCTCCTTCTGACCCATCCCCCTTCTCTCTCTCAAATAAGTAAGTAAAATCTTCAAAAAAAAAAAAAAGAATACTGCTCTGAGTCTCACAATCCTAGACAGGTTACTCAGCCACTATTTCTGATCAAAAACTGCCTAGGCAAAAATAAAAGCTTCTGGGGCGTCTGGGTGGCTCAGTGGGTTAAAGCCTCTGCCTTCGGCTCAGGTCATGATTCCAGAGTCCTGGGATCAAGCCCCACCATCGGGCTCTCTGCTCAGCAGGGAGCCTGCTTCCCTTCCTCTCTCTCTCTGCCTGCCTCTCTGCCTACTTGTGATCTCTGTCAAATAAATAAATAAAATCTTAAAAAAAAAAAAAGCTTCCATGCTACATAATGTAGATGGAAGTTGAAATGTTTGTTTTCTACCTCTGTCAAATCCTCTAGTCAACACCAAAAAGAAGGAACTACCACATTGCAAATGGCAATACTTTTATATGATTAATGAAGATGATGATATTTCCAAAACGTCAACTGAAAAAAAAAATGCTCTGAGCCACAAAGAATAAACATATCACCCTCATGACTACAAGAAGTTTACAAAAGTGTTCAGAAAGAAGATACCCAATCAAGTAAAAAAGAAAAATTTTTAAATTTTTATGCTGCTTTGCCAAAAAGACTGAATGTCTGAAAATACCGAGCATTCAAAGTTAAAACTATACACATGCAGATACAGTAAAAAGAATACAGTGGTTAAACTCCTCTGTGTTTTTTTATTAAACAGGACCTAGCAGAATTATCACCTTAACTTCCTTATGTTCTATTGCCAATTTAACCCTTCAACCGTAGACAGAGCTAAAGCCCAAATACAACTTTATGTTTTATCCATTCAAAGTATCCCCCAACATATACTTATGTGGTTCAATTTGTTTTTCACAGTTTATAAAACTGGTTTAAAACTGTTAAGTCAATATTTGGCCCAAATTCAGTATTTGAACAAAAGACTGAAAACCCTTCAAACTGAAACATAAGTGTGTGGCGTCCTAAGCTACTCATTTAAGTATTTTAATGTTTTTGATAAACAGTTCTTACCACTCTGGCTGCTCTCTCCTGAGATTCACATTTCCTGCAAAACCATGGTCCAGTGGGTACTTGAACAATGCCATAGCAAGCTATTGGGAAATAAAAGATTTTAAAACATATTAACACTTTTTATATTATGGAAAATAAATACCCTTTCAAAGTCCTCTAAAATAATTACCTCTCAGACTGTTCACATAAAAATGCCCATTTTTCAAAGAATAACAACATTTTATATTTTTATTTACCACATATGTTAAAAACTGCATGACATTTTAGGGTTTAAGATTTTATTTATATATCTGAGATTAAAAGAGACAGCATGAGCAGTGGGAAGAGGGCTAAACAGGCTCTCCACTGAGCATGGAGCCCAACATGGGGTTCAACCCCAGGACCCTGAGATCATGACCTGAGCCAAAGGCAGATGTTTAACCGACTGAGCCACCCAGGCACTCCTGTACGACATTTTAATAGAAACATTAAAAGACCAGCCTTTTGTTATTTTAGATAAGCAAAACCATTATAAATTGTACTTAATATTTTATGATAGAGAAAATATTGAAATTTCACAGATTTTTTACAAAAAATAACTCAGAAAGAAATTCATTCATTCCTATATCCTGCAATTTAAATAGCAAGCATTTTAGAGATGTCTAATGAAAATATTTACAAATCACCTGTCAAAATAAGCACCAAATATTGCAGAAAAGAAAATGAAATGTATTGTTAAACGTGACATGCTTCCATTTGTATAAACTGTCCAGAATAAGCAACTCAATAGACAGAAATGTACACTACTGGTTGCCTAGTATTGGGAGAATTGAGAAGAAATGGAGAGTAACTGTTAATGGGTCCAAGGTTTCTTGTTAGGTTGATGAAAATGTTCTAAAACTGGGGTGCCAGGGGTGGAAGGGATGGGGTGGCTGGGTGACAGATATGGGAAGGGTATATGTTGTAGTGAGTGCTGTGTATTGTGTAAGACTTAATGTATCACAGACCTGTACCCCTGAAACAAAAATTTTAAAAAATAAAATAAAATTGGGGTGCCTGAATGGTTCAGTCAGTTAAGAGTTCGACTCTTGATTTCGGCTCAGGTCATGATTTCGGAATTGTGAGACTGAGCCCGGCCACCTGCTGAGTGCTGGGCATGGAATCCGCTTAGGATTCTCTCTCCCACTCTGTAACCCTCTCGCCTTCCTCTTTAAAAAAAATAAAAATAAAAAAAGAGAGAGAGAGAGAGAAAAAGAAAAAAAAAAATGTTCTACAGGGGTGCCTGGGTGGCTCAGTGGGTTAAAGCCTCTGCTTTCGGCTCAGATCATGATCCCAGAGTCCTGGGATCGAGCCCCACATCGGGGTCTCTGCTCCGCGGAGAGCCGGCTTCCTCCTCTCTCTCCCTGCCTGCCTCTCTTGCCTACTTGCAATCTCTGTCTGTCAAATAAATAAATTAAATCTTAAAAAAAAAAAAATGTTCTACAATTGTGTGGTAACTAGATGCAAAACTCTGTGAGTGTACTAAAACCAGTGGACTGTACGCTTTTAGTGGATGAACTGTATGGTATGTGATTACATTTCAATAAAACCATTATTTTAAAAAGTTTATTTCTAAACTAAATTTCTAGAAATACGATGTAAATATTCCAACAAGTGATTTTAGTAGATCTAAATCTCACTCTAGTTTTAAAAACTTGATATTTTGGGGTGCCTGGTGGCTCAGTGGGTTAAAGCCTCTGCGTTCGGCTCCAGTCATGATCCCAGGTCCTGGGATCCAGCCCCGCATCAGGCTCTCTGCTCAGCAGGGAGCCTGCTTCCTCCTCTCTCTCTGCCTGCCTCTCTGCCTACTTGTGATCTGTTTGTCAAATAACTAAATAAAATCTTTAAAAAAAAAACCAAAAACTTGGTATTTAACTAACTCAAAGTTGCAATTTTCCCAAAAACCTAGAACACTAATAACCAACTGATGTTTTTGGATGAGCTTGCTCAGAGGAAGCTTGCAATATTTTAAATACTGGAAAGCACTAAAAGAATATAAAATCAGCACAAATTTTTAAAACTCCAAAAGCTAAACTTGTAATTCCTCTTAAAATTTGTAAGCATGTCAGTGTAAAAATGTCCTAGCAGGCAAGAAACACTGTATCAATGTCCCAAAACTTTTGTATTAACCCAGAAGTACTACTTCTAGACAAGAAAACTTGAAGCTTAAACGAATGTTATCTATACTAGATGACATTACCTATTCAAACTTGATAATTCAGAATCCGATTCCTAAGAAATACCTCCACAAACACCAATGAACACTGTGATGGAAACGCTAACATATAAGCTCGAAAACCTTAAAAATCAGTATCAACACATATTGTTTTCACTCCTTAAGAGAAGGAAGGTGTGCAACTTTGGTGTTTGACTAAATACAAAGGAGGATAACTGCACTCTGGTATTTAATTCCCTATCTCTTAAGTCTCCCTTACCCATTCTGAGATTTCATTCTATCAAAGAATGCACTTTAAGCCCCTTATGTTTAGGCTTTTTCTCATTCAATAGTATCCTTTCCAATACACTACTAAATATTTGCATCACTCAATGCCAAATTCAGAAATGGGAAGCAGGGCGGGTTGGTGAGTAACAGAACGAATAGAAGAGACACCCAAAAATTATGTAGGTTGTTTCCTTACCCCATGAAATAGATAAAGTCCGAAACTTTAGTGGGCAGAAAACTCTCTCACTAGTGTCCTCGGCTTTTTTGTAATATCCAAAAAACTCACCGAATGGAAATACCCAGAAATAAGCTAAGAAGCTCCCCAAGTCACTGGCCGCACCACTATCTCCTCTTCTCTTCAGTCACTTAAGCTGAGGAAGTGGCCAGATGCAGCCTCAACAGCCTCATCCACCAGCCCAGGGCAGCTGAGCCAAGCCATTCCTGCAGCAGCACGACCGCGGCAGCGGAAGGCCACCGTCTTCTCCGCACGAAGCTCCCAATCCTCAGCAGCAGGGTCTCCGCCAGAAAGCTTGGGGTGTAGCAGCGGCGCCTTCCCTCCCTAATCTAAAACGCCCAGGCAACCCCCCTGCCTCCGCGACCCGCCCCGGCGCAGCGAGTGGCATTCCCGAGCCTGACTCCATGCCACAGGAAGTCTCCAGACACACTGCGGCAGACGGGAGCAGCCAGAGAAGGGGGAGGGGCTTCCGATTCCAAACCCAAACCCAAACCCACGGCCACCGCGACTCCACCGAGGGGCGCACACCCACCCCCCGCTGCCCCGGGAGCGCAGGCCACGGACCCGCAGCACCCGCCCCCCACGCTTCCCCCCTCCAACCACTGCCCTCGTTAAGTCTCCAGCCCCGGCTCCAGGGGCAGGAGGCGGCCAAATGACACTTGAGAGAGTGAGCGCAGAATCACATGACAGTCCAGGCCACACGCACTTTCTCCCACATGCACAGCCCACACCCCCTCCGCCCCGCCGCGGACCCTCCGAGTCAATCCCGGGCCGCGGAACGGGGCGGGGGCGGGGCGGGGGGAGGGGCGGCAGGGGAACTGGCAGTTGCTGCCAAGGTGGGGGAAGCGGTGACGGTTGGGAGCAGGCCGGGTTCGGCCCGGCGGGCGGTTGGGTGTTTACCTTGATGCACCGCGACGCTGCAGCCGTGCCCGTCGCAATAAACCAGCGGGTTCTCGGCCCAGCCTCTCTCGTCTGAGCAAACGCAACAGCCTCCAATCATCTCCTTCATACTATGGGAGACCTCGTCCTCCAGTGACACGGGCCGGTCGCTAGAGACCATCTAAGAGGGAGTTGGGGGGACCATTAAAAAACACATGCAAGCCAATTAGTGCTTCCCCCCACAGAGCCACCCGCACCCCCGCTCCCTTCCCTACGTCCCCGGCCCCCGCCCGCCGCTCGGCCGCTCGCTCACTCGGGCTTTGCCGCTCAGTCACTCACGTTCCGCAAAGCAGTCAGGAGCCATGTCCTTGCTGACTCCCCCCACCTCCCCTCCACCGCCTCCTCCGCCTCCTCCGCCTCCTCCTCCTCCTCGTCTTCTTTCCTCCCCACCTCCACCCGGCCGCTAACGCTGGAGCCCGGAGAGGGCACACATAATCAAGTAGGCCTCCGCACAGGCGCACTGGGGGGGCTCCCGCTGGGCCAGGGGCAGCCAGGGAGGGGAAGGGGGCTGCGCTTCCTCCTCCGAGCGTCACTCGGCGTGCGCGCCCGCCCTGCGGCCGGCGTGAGGGAGAAGGCCCGGGAGAAGCAAGGCCTGCGTGCGCGCCGCCGCGTCCGGCCCGCAGCCCCGGCCTACCTCCCGGCCCCTTCCCCTCCCCCGCGCCGCTCGCTACCGCCGAGGTGTGCTACGAGGTGGGGGCGAGTGGAGCCGGCGGCGCGCTGAGGCCGGAACAAGCCAACGAGAGACCGCGGGGGCGCGCACGCGGGGGCGGGGACGTTGGGGCCGCCTTCGGCAGCGCCGGTCGCGCGGGCTGTGCGTGCACGTCTGGAACCGGCCTCCGAGAGAGGGAGGGGAGGAGGTTGCTGGAGACCGGGAGGGAGGGGTTTTTGTCAGAGTAGCTGGAAGGTACTGACTCCCCTGGAGCATCTGCCTGCGTTGAGAACCTACCTGCGAACCTTTTCCTCAAGAGCTGGCCGGTGGATAGCAAGGGTAGGGCAAGTATGCCAGCTTCCAAGAAGGGTGCACTGAAGCATGGCTTCCTGCAGTTGGCCGCACTAACTTCACAGTCCTGCCGAAACTTCTCCACCCATTAAATTCACATCCTGGACTCTACCCAAAGTTCACGCGGTGGAAGTGCCACCAGATCCGCAGCCCATTTACAGACCACATTGGCCCCAAAGACAAATAAAAGTGCATCACAGAGTGAAGGTCAAAAACCTGGGTTAGGGTAATACTCAAAGAGGGAACACCAACCTTCAGCTTGCTGTGTAGGAGTACAAATGGTTGTTAATCAAGAATTAGCAGTATAATGTGGTGATCTAGAAAATTCAATAATATGATACGGAAGAATAAAGGAACCCCAGTTCTAGTCGGTCAACAAATGATAACACCACAAGATAGGAGAGTCCAGGTTTGATTGAGGATTTCTCTGATCTGGGTCTGTACTCCAAATTTACTCTTGAAAATTTTAACGTCACTTATTTTTTTAAGGTGATTTCAGTGGCAGAAAGATGGGAGCTCACTCCTCACAGATAGAAAATGGATTAGGCCTGTCTGAATAGATTAATTAGCCAGATACTCCGCAGTTTTGAGCTGTAAAATCTTTCACTGTTGCCCAACCCCTATGTATCCTTGTAAGCCCAAGACTGATTTTAGGTAAAAAGTGCCTAATTATGAAAGTTTAGCATGAAATAGGAATATACATTGTTTAAGTGACTGGCATACTTACAAGGTGAATTAATGGCTTCGGTTAATAATTTGCGGGTACAAAAATGGTTGTTTATCAGGAATTAGCAATATAATGTAAAGATCTGGAAAATGCAGTTACTCAGTGCTAAAGGAAGACGGACCCAAGTTCTCCCAGCCAGTCACCAAAAGGTGACTGTTTTAATCTTTAAAAGGATTCCAAATGTTTTCATTTAAAAAAAAAATGGTAGCATGGCTGTTTTTTTCCATTTCAAATTAATTGCTAGAAATCTGTTTAAGAATTATAGTAGATATTAAACAATGCAAGCATGTTACAAATATACTCAAACATTCTAAAAGCTAAGTGAAATAGCTACAGTAATGGAAATCTACTAAAAGTGTAAGGGAAAATATACACTAAAGATACATACAAAAAAGAGAATTCTCTTTTAGCTGTTAGGTCATTGGGAGAACATGACAAAAAGATTACATACTTATACAATGCAAATTCTTTTGGGGGGTATGGCAGCAATTAATAAATTTCTGAACATGTAATAACTATGTTCTTAAAATGCCATTATATTTGTAAAATTAAAACCACCTTCAAACAAAACTGTATTGAATTGTGTGTCTTAACTGTGTATTTTATCTTTTCCCTTTTACAAGGGATACCAGTTCAACATCCAATTCCGGCTCAGGCTCAGACTTCCAATGAAGAGTAATTTTGAGTAAAAATCAATGTGAAACTTCCCTTCACAAACACTGCCGTCAAACCTTAATGCACTAAAATATTCAAAGATATATTCATTTTATTTTTAATGCATTGGAGCCTAGTTCTTATAAAAGAATTAATTTATATGTAGAGAAGGATAGGTACTTTATCCTATGGTGTAACAATAAAAGAAATATAGGTAAACACTCTTCAAAATAAATCACATCATAAGAAATTTTGAAAATTTAGGAAAATAGAGAACATACACTACTTCATAAGAACAGGCCTATATATAAAAAACAGCATGAAACTTTATTAAAGATGTACATATAAATGTTGACAAAATATGTCAAATTATTTAAAAGTGATATTTAACATGTTAAATGTTGACTTATGAAAATTATAAGAAAAAATATAATGGGTGTAAATAGGCCCCTCTAATTTCAACTCACCTATCAGATACAGAACTTTTCTTGTATATCAAAAGTATAATATTTAAAATATTTCTATAAAAGATTAAGTGAAAAGGAGAAAACAGACATTATAAAACAGTTCAGATATACAGTTAATTATTTATCCATGTAGTAAATTTTTATTGAACATTTACTGTGAACCAGGGACTGTTTTGGATACAGGAAATACAGCAGTGAGCAAGTTATACTTGTCCTTTGTGTGAGATATATACCCATTCACACATAGCTATCTATCTATATAGAGATATATCTCCGTAGAGAAACACACATACATAGACATGTAGATGATTATTGAATATGCTAATTCTCATATCATAGAATGGATAAGACTTATAAATTGCCATAATTGTTAAAGTTCAAGTAAGTTTTTAAAAATACATGGTAATAGGGGAAAAAAGGTCCATGGGATTTATAGAATACTTCATAGAAAAGGACAGTTTCAATCTTAAAATAATGCTACCCTTTAAATCTGATCCCTCATTCTCAAAATACCTTTTGAAAAACATATATATATAGATATAGATATAGATATATATATATATACATACCTAGTATCTAGTACCTGTAGAATAAAACAAAAGCCTGTTGTCCTCAGTATTTTCACATAACAGCAGCTATTTCAGTACTGGCTCATCTATTTCTCTGAACTAATCATCTGAGGCAAACCACAAAAAACTCAAGTAAAGTATTTTATGATGTAACCTCTAACCCTACTATAATGGGAAACTGTATTTTTTTTCTTTATGGGTAATATATCTTCTTATAATTTTCTTTATCCCTCAACCTAGGAACCAAATTTTTGGATTTCCTTTTCAATAATCATTTATGTAAGTAGATACTATGAAAGAAATATTTAAAACTAAATTTGGTTCAGAGGTTGGTATTGCTTGGATTTATCCTACTTTTAAAATTAAGTTTTATTTCCCTTCTGTTTGTGCACATTGTATTTAGTCTATTATATCCATAGTTAAGGTATATTTCTATAATGAGGTATAGAAATTGACATATATTTCTACAATGTTAAGACTAAATGCATTTTCCTTAACTCAGATTCTTGACCTCTACAAAGTGTTTAAAATTCTGTACTGGCTCTGATACTAAAGTTTTAAAAACAGAAAGCAATTGACACTGAGATTTTACAACAAAAAGCAATTATTAGATTTCATTCATCTACTAAACCTCACCAGAAACTATAATCTTATTTCTAAATAAATAATTTGGAGGATGTAAAAAAGACAGTATCTTATGATCTGTACAAACTTTCAGATATATCCTCTTTTGCATAAAGGAATCCCTGAATAAAATTTTCATTTTCTCAGTTGGTACCCAAAGTTTCCTGCATTTTACATGAAAAGTTTATTATGAGCCATGTGTGTATTTATGCTAGTATGATAAAAATATTGAAGTACTTCTGAAACTAGTTTTATTAATCTCACAGTAAGTGGGTGTTGTGTCTTTATACTAGATACAAAAACAGACACAGCACCTATTTATGGAGTACTATTAGAAATTTCATTAAAAAGCATTCATTTCAATTATGTTTTCAATTGATATTCTGATAATGGCTTTGGGGAAATTCCATTTAATAAAGCATATTGATCTTACCAGGTGACTTTTTTTTAATTCACCATACCATCTAGCAAGTCTCTTGCACGTAGTAGGCCCACAATATTCATTTAATCTATGATTCTTGTGCTTAAAAGCTCATTGCAATCTGAGTCTTCGTCTCCAAAGCAAGACTTTATTTTGTGCGTTCAACCGAACTAAAATATTTAAGTAATGAATAATAGAAATTTTCAGATAAATTGGTCTCTTTAAAAAATCTTTAAGATTTCCAATAGTTGAAATTAATATTGGTGAAGAGTTTTTATTTACTGGGTAGTTTAGAATTGTCTATATTTAAGTAGTCCTCAAATGTTAACCACCTTTTCATGTAAAAGTCATCATTTTCTTATAAAACAGACTCTAACCTAGAACCAATCACAATTAATATCATTGTGAGATACACTTAAAAATTGGAAAGTTTACGTAGGTAATTCTGAAATTTAAATTGTACATGATCTAAATTTTAAAATAGTTTTAAGAATCAAGGCTTAATATTTACTTTAAAAGGTTTTGGCTTGGTTAATCTTGTGTTTGGCTTCAGAGCTACTCCTTCTGCTATAAAATTGATACATATTGGTTGTATTTACATTTTTGAGTAAAACACCATGTAATTACCAATAGAAAACTAATATCTAAAAGATACCTTTAGATTTCCTAGGCATTGCATAAACCTCAATAACATATCAGGGTTGGACTATTTTTTCCCATGATCCAACAATACTTAAGGGTGCTAAGTGTCTGGCTTTTCAGAGAATCATCAATATAATGTAAGAAGTGTGAGGTCGTTCCCATTTTTTTACTGACACTGAAGATATGCATTTCTGTTACAATTAAAGTGTGATTAAAGTGACCTTTTTAGGTGTCTGTTTATAGAAGACAATAAGGTTATGTAGGTGAAAAGATTTTGGACATAGAAAAGAGGAAAATCAGTTTTTGCAATGGAAGAGACCTTGAAATAAATGAAACAGATCTTGGACTTAAAAAGAGAAGAAGAAATTAAACTGAGTTGCTAAATACTATTTGCACCAAAGAAGATAACTTTTTAAGATTTAAATGTTTTCCTCTTTGAATGGAGCCAATGCTTAGCAAATCCAGAAACAAGCCCAAGAATATGTTAATTAACTAACTGCATTGTGTCCCAGAAAGAATGAGGTTGACAAATTCATTTTTTTATTCCTTCAATTAATAAACTGTTTGCCTATCATATCTTAGATTTTTAAAAATCTATATGTATATTTATCTCTCAAAATCGTACAGTAACAGTGCCAAGGTCCAACATGGCTCCATAGGGTGAATCCTATGAAGCTTAACATTCTTGGCAAATTAAACACACAAGCCTCCGATCACTTTTTGTCAGTCTTACTTTATTGTGGCGCTTAAGAGCCAGAATGTAGGCAATTTTTATATGGCAGCCCTTTACTCCAATTAAAAAAAAGCAGTGATCTTTGGTACAGGCACAAGTGGAAAATATAATGATAAAATATTAAAGAAAGGTATTAGGAAGACTGACCAGGAATGCTACTTATCCCTCTCCATCCCCACCCCCATTCATGCCCTTTTTTTCCACCCATTTGTTGTTTTTCTCACAAGTATATCATGACTTGTAACACATTTTTTTAATTTTCAATGAAACCAAAAAATGTCTGAAATACTAAAATATGTAAAAAGATTCACCTTCTACAATCAACTACATAGCAGATAAACTTCTAAAGCTATTCTAAATATTCAAAGACTTATAAATAAAAAATGTAAATTGAATCCAAGTAGTTAGGGAGGGGGACTATGGGAGGATGAGTGTGGAAGGAATGAACAGATTGAGAATACCTCATTTTCTCTGTTCAAACCTTTCCATAGTCATACTTCAAACGATTTCTTATATAAGAATTTCTCCTTAAACCTCCAAATAACTGAATGATTTCCATGAGGAAATGCAAGTTTAAGGAAGAAGATCCGAAAAATGAAAGTGTTCAAAAGCAAAAAAAAACCCACCTCTATAGCATTTCAAATGCAAAATCACAATCACCACTACCTTTAACTGACTCTTAAGGGTTCTTTTCAAACAGATGCTATTTATGAACATCATCTGTTAACTTCTTTCTTGTAATTCAAAACTCTTGTCAAATGATGTTTTCATGATGACGTGTAAATATAATATTCCATTAGAGATCAATTCTAATTGGTTTTTAAAAATCCACCCTGGGAAACAGTGCTGCATCATACACAGACCAGTAATGGGTATTTTAGAAGGAATTTCCGCAAAGTCTATTATAAATCTGAGTTAAAATTACCCTCTTGCCCTAGTAAGGTTTGGGCCAAAGGATTGAAATTATTTCTTTCTGAGTTTTCACGCACGATGACTTTGGTCTTGTCTTCAAGACACGCGAGCACTTGTTGGAAATCTTCATTTTTTAGAACTGTGAAGTTTGCCAGAAATATTTTTTCCACATGTCTCACAAAGGAAAACAGAGTTTCGTAGGTGGGTTGCAATTGTTTCCAAAACGTGGTTTAAAAGCAAATGACAAGTTTTTCCCTTTTGAATTTCACTGTTATTTGAAAACGCATCTCAGGTTAAGAAATGAAGCCTGTTTTTGTTAAGGGTAGCTCAGCCCCTGCTTTTAAATTTTACTTTGTATACAACAAAGAGCTGAATAATAAATAGAGACGGCGAAACATGCTTTTCCGAACTCCTTTGAACCCCGACATTCACTTTCGTATCCATACGTTAAAGATATTTAAAATGATAAAATCTGCTCTAACTTTCTGGATCCAGAAAAAAAAAATTGCCCACATTTGTCTCTATCTAGTTATCACTTTATAAACAGATCTGTGCTGCTTTCCCTCTTCTTTTAATGTGTGAGTTGCAGGCTCGCCCAGCTTCCTCCAATTTAGCTGCACATTGTAAAGCCTCTTTTCTACAGGGTCTTGAGTTGGAAACCCCTCGGTGGCCGAGTCTGATAATAAAACTTGCGGCGCCGACTCAACCCGGCCCGAGCGTTGGAGTGGCCCGAACGTTGGAGTTCGGGGAGGTGGGGGTAGGGGTCGAATTGGGCCGCAGAACCCCTCCCTCGAGAAGGACGCGCTCGGAGAACAGCGAACTGCAGCGAGAGGGCCGAACAATGGGGGCGGCCGGCTAAGAGGAGCCCGGCTCCCGCTTCCCCGGCGGCGCGCCCGGCCCCCGCCCACCGCGGCCCTCCCCGCCCGCGTCGACGCGCTCGCCTGGCCTGCCGCAGCCTTCCTCCGGAGCCGCGCAGCCCGCAGCCGGGCCCGGCGCCCGCCCCGCCGCCCAGCGCCCCGCCGCCTCCGCGCGCCTCCTTCCCCTTCCCAGGCTGGCCCTCCTCCTCCAAACTACGACACCGCGGCGCTTCCTTCGGCGACTCCAGCTTTGGCTGCGGCCGCCTTCCCGCTATTTCGATGATATATATTTAAAATTTCCTCCTTTATTTCCAGAAGTGGTCGAAATGTCTCACTTATACCTGAGCTTTAATAGGCTATTTCCCTCTGGAAAAATATTCCTCAGGAAATCCAAAATCTAAGAGGAAATACAGCAAATGAAATAAAACCCCTTAACTCTAAATGCATTTCGTATTTTTGTTCAATTTTAACGTCATTTATGTTGTCCAAACTGGCAAGAGAACTCTCCCCTCTCTTTTTATTTCCTCCTTTAAATATTATTTTTAAACACTCCATCAAATGCGTTTGGACGAAAGGGCAGAGAATGTGTCCGGCAGCACGCAGCAAATCAGAGGTTTTATCTTACGCCTCCTGGGACAGAAAAAGAGTGGAACGTGGACGAGGGAGCTTCTAGGGAAGAAAAGCAACACAATTCGCTGGGGACGAAGCCGGGCCAGGCGGGAGGGGTGGGGGTGGGGGGCCCAGCGGGGGCGTCCAGGGCCCTCGGGCTCCGAGCTGAGTAGCTGGCCAGGGGAAGAGTGGAGGTTTTAAATAGCGGGGGCCGGGAGGGCGGTGGGCCCGCGCATGACGGTACTTTGTGAGAAAGGATAGGCCAGCGGATGAGATTACTTTGCTTTCTCAACCCCCCCCCCCCCCCAAAAATAAAGTTAGAGGGAGGCGGAGAAAACAGCCGTCCTTATTTCCTCCCCACGTTTCCGCGGAAGGACCGGGCTGCGGCGGGCAGGGAGAGGGCGCGGGACAGGCGGACCAATAGCAGTCAACAGGTCCAGGCCTCAGCAGGGCAGCGGGGCCGGGCCGCCCGGGCCCCCTCCCCTCGGGTCTCCTCCCCATCTTCCCCTTCCCTCCCCTCCCCCGCAGGCCCGGCCCGGCAGGGGAGGCCCGCTCTGCACTCCCCGCCCCACGCGGCCTCACTGCGGCCGAGCGGCCGGGGCTCTCGGGGTGGGGGTGGGGCGGGGGTTCCCAGCCGGAGAATCCTCCCCCGGGGCTGGCGGCGGGGTCGGCGGGGGGGGTGGGGAGGGAGACGGGGGGGAGGGGATGGAAATCGGGGAATGGAGGATTAGGAAGGACTCGAGCTCGGCACGAGCGCGGCCCGCGCGAGGGATCCTGGGTAAAAAGTGGCCGCGCGGCACCGGGAGAGCGCGGAGAGGAGCCGGGGTCAGAGGTCAGGGCCCTGGAGCCCCGCGAGCAGAGCCCCCCACGTGAACGCAGCGAGCAGGAGGAACCTTTTTGTTTTCGACCGCGCCAGCATGCTCCCCTGTTGACCGAGCTGCTTTTCCCGGGCTGCTGGAGAGACTAGCTCCATCCCGGATCTCCTGGCCCCACCCCCCCCTTCCACCACAACACGCTACCCAACTCTACCCTTCCTCTCAACTCACGTCCCAGCCCCCCGTACCGGGCTTGCAATAACGCAGTAAATTTGCTTTAACAACAAGTGGGGGTGGCTGCATTTACTCCTCCCTCTCCTCTCTCCTCCCCCTCCTCTTGCTGCGGCTCTTGACACTACTACAAACCAGGACTATAAACATAAACATGTGTCACTGTAACAGGGCAGGTAATATACGCATTTGGGGTGGGGTGGAGGGGGGCTTGGTCGCCGCTTGGGGGGCAGTAAAAAAATGTGTGTTTCACGTGCTCGACCGCTTTGGGGGCTCCCCCCACACACCATTCCATTTATATAATGCCGTCGGCACTCGGTCACTTACTCATTCAACCACAGAGACCCACAAAGGCAGACTTGCCGATAACCACCGTACCCCCAAAGCAAATACATTTAAATACGAATCTCTCGCCTTTCCGGGCCGCCGCTGCCACTTCGATTAGCAAACAGTAGCGTCAATGCTTGAGTCCCGTTTCCTTTTTACAAATTCTTTTCCACATAGCAATAGAGAACATTTTTCGAGCAAAACAGTACACCACCCCCTTGCCATGGACAGTACCTAAAGATTTTGTACGCAGAAATCCTTTCAAAGAGCAAGAAAGGCTATTTAAATAACCGAGTTCGAAATCTGTAATGTAAAGGTTATTTCCTGGGCTTTGCCTTACATGCATTTAGCAACTTCTGCTGTAAGTTGCTGCGACTGGCGCGGTGGAGATTCGCCACAGCAAGCCTTTTCTTCTTATTATTATTTAGTCTATATTTACATTGCCGCTCAACTTTTTCTCTCATCCTTAGTTCAACAAGCCTAGTAACAACTACCTAAGGTAGAGTAAGGCGAATCCCCTCGCAAGCTAAAAAGCTTGGAAGCGAGGAAGATACAGAAAATGTTCAGATGGAGAAGTGGTTCCCTTTGTTCTTTCATTGTTTCTCTACGAACTGGTGGATACAAGGACAAACACTTACCTTCTCTTCTTTTTGCTCCAAAAATCAGGCGTTCCCATCAGCCTTAAAATATACAATCCACCTTGAATGTAACTACGAATGTCGGGAGAGTTTGTATTCCATTCTTTTTCGCTCTCTGCCCTCTTTTAGCGTAGGATTAAGTTGCCGAGCACGTTGCTGCAAGCTGAAGCCCCCCGCCTTAGTGAATCGGTCACGTTTAGGACCCTCTAGGTCCATCCTAATTCTGCCAGTAGAATTGAGGGTATTGGAGCTCTAAACTTTCAAAAGGAAAGGGGCCTGCAACTACCCAGAAAACTTAAGGATGCCCTGAAATTTTTTACCGCTGTATTTTTGTACCACATCACCAAATAGGATTTGCCTGGAAATATTAGATATTTCTTGGAGTAAAGTTTTTGTGTTGTATTTTTTTGTGTGTTTTTTTGTTGTTGTTGTTGTTGTTTTAGTTTATCCTTAGCAACGTGCTACTTAGGCAGATGGAGTTAAAAGGCAGATCTGTAAGGGCATTTACTGAACCAGTGTGTTTTCCACGATGTTTGTTATGTCATGTGTTTTTCAAAAACACAAACAAAACACACCACTGGAACTGAAAAAGGAAGGAAATAGAAGTTTGAATTATAATGTTGTGGAATAACATAAAGAGAGGCGTTTATTTGAAACGCCTTTGTTACTGTCAAAATTGGCCTCAAAAGCGAAAAGTAAGCTTTTCAAAGTTGAAAGACTTTTCATTCTATGATTCCAAAATTTAAAAACAAAAACAAAAACAACTTTTCCGGTTAGGGGGTGATATTTGTCGGTGTTTAGTGCCCAGCCCAGTGGGCATTGCTGCCCAAACCTTGTTTAAATCTGATTATGATGTGATTTGTTGAAGTCATGAATATGAAATGATCCTTGTGTATCTATAAATGCGAACTTGGGATTTTTTGATCTCCCGCTTTTTTTGTGTGCGCCCAGTAGCTGCCGCAGTGGAAGACAGTGATTGGCTCCAGTGCTCCTAGAAGGATTTGGGCTGAAGCCAGGGGAACAGAACCAGAGGATTCCCTTTCCAGAGACCATCAGGCCCCACATGTCTTATGTTTCCCCTCTCCCCTCATGGGTGCTCAGACTTTCTGTCTGGCTTCAGCAGCCTATAGGTAGGCCTCAACACTCGGTATCATCACTTCAGTTTCTATACATTTGACCCTTGTGGAAAATAAACAAAAATTTGGGCCCCACATACACATTGGAGGTCTTGATATTTGTATATTATTTAATATATCAACGTTGAACTCTACTTTCTCAGGTTTTTTTTTTCTACATTCAGGATCAATTGTGAGAAGCCCTGGTGTCTCATAGGAAAATATTGCAACAAAACAAGATAATTGGGGGGAAAGGCTGTTGCAGTAGGAAAAGTGGCTTTTCGTTGATAGCGATTAATTGGAATTAAAAGATTCTTTAGCTGTAAACATTCTTTATTTATTCAGCACACATAAGCAGGCATTGTTTTATCACCATCATAATTATGGTGTCCTTTAAACTGGTTGATAGCAGGAAAGATAAGAGAATGTGCCTGTAGATTCAGATCAGTTTTCCCTCCTCTCTTTCTTTCCCTTCCTCCCTCCCTCCCGTCTTTCTATACACTTCCCCCCACCCCCATTCCTTCCTTGGTCACTAGGGTCCCCCACAACCCTTGAGATGAGGAGAGCAGGAAGATTGTGGCCTAACCATTTCTTACATCATGAAAGAGATTTGTACCACACTCTAATTTAATGCAATGTATAACCTTGTCTCCTGTGTTTACAACTGCTTTTTAGCTTGCAATATATGTTATCTAAAGAGTTGTCTATTGCTCACCTGTATAAAATCTTGTCCTCTAGGTTTTGTTGCTTTACCTTTGTCTGATTTAGAAAGTACACTCTTAGGGCTTTTTCAGAACAAAGCCTCACAAAAACCCCTTTACCTCCAAGGATTTGCAAATTTATAAAGCCTGCATTGAATTCAAGATGGGTCAGGGGGCAAAAAAAGGGTAGAAGGTCACTGCATTTTGATTATGGGTCAGTAGACAACATGGCATATACTCTGTGTCCCAAACTTCTGTTAAAAACAGGATTTTAAAATGCCTAAGAACAGAAGGATGGGCCCTTTTGGAGACTTGCCTTGATTTGTTTGGATGAGACAAAAAGAAAAAAATTAAACAAAATATACTAAGTTGTAATTTAAGCTGTTCCTTAATTTAGCATTCCCTCCTCCATTCTCATTTCCCCTCCCAAAAAGTAGAGAACATGTGAAATTAGATAAATTTAGGTGAGAAACTGTTGGTTATCACAAGATTTTATTGTCCTATATCCTAAATTAATTCAGCCATGTGAGACTTTATATTATTATTTTAGATTGTGTTATGTGTAAGTGTTATAATTACTTTTGGCTAACAGTACAAGGGGCTTCTTTTATTCTTCTAACCAGTATACTTACATTGTTGAGGCCTTTGTGATGTCCCTTAGTCTTTTCTCTCTGAATTCTCTTTGAACAAAATGTGCCCAGCAATCAGTAAAACAAATGTATATGGTGAAGAGTTAGGTGGTGGTGATGGTGATGTGGGGAGATGATCCTCATTTAAATTATATGTGTATGGGTGAACGCTTGGAAGGAAAAGGATTATTTTAATGCTCTTCAATACTTTAATTATATGACAGTTGTAGTGTAGAAATGCAAAAGTACTCTTAGGTTTTCCTTCAGGTTTTCAAAAGAACTTTCCCCATTAGTAAACTACTCCTGCAAATTGCTACTGCATTTCCCAGCTAACCATTTAAAAGACTGTAAATGCCGTGTGCATTACTTTGCTCCAGAGGAAAGAGGTCAGACTGAATTGGAATGGTATTTAAACATAAAATACAGTGAAAATAAATCAAAATAGAACATCCAAAGATAAATTCAGCACATTGACACAGGATAAGTAAAGACAAATATGTTCATACCTTCATAGCCCATCACTTTAAAAACTGAAAGTACTGATTTTTTTACAACTAATACAGAAGTAAGTGGACATTAAGAATATACTTCTATCTGTATTTGCCACGGTGGATTTTCCTATAGCTAGCAGCTTTGTTTCCGAAGCTAAAATACTTCTTATGATAGTGAGTAGATTGTGCATTCCTCACTGAGTAAATAATTACATGCAATTAACAAACTCAATGCTTATCATATATATGCCTAAATTCTCAATAAGTAATTCTCTATACTCTCAGAGACAGATATACATATAAATGTTAATTTGGGCATATCTGCCCACATATGTATACACATTTGAGAAACATAGAAGTTGATATATCTTGTCTTAAAAAAGAATTTGAATACAGTCCATCATCTGAATTGGGTTCATCTTTGATTGTTGAGGCGGCTGACATGGTCAACAAATTTATCAAAGAAACCCCCTGGCTTTTGAAGAATAGTACTTTATACATCTGGATCTGCACATCCAGGCAAAGTAAGTAAATTATTGCATAACTTTAAGCATAATTGATAACAGACACCTTTAATTTTTCATCCCCATTCTTTTGGCCAGCTTTCACATTAATAATCTAAGCCATAAATGTTGGTAGCTATTGATCGAAATCCCCTGTGTGCATGCAAATCCATCTTAAAGTCCCCTGCCTTTCATGTGTGAGCGCTCAGGGGCCTCTGCTAGATCTTTTTATCGGGATCGACCCCCAATGTGCCTGGAGAAGACCCCGGATATGCAACGTGTGCTGATGGCCACAAGAAAGCTGTCTGTCACATTCTGTGTGTGTGTGTGTATGTGTGTGCATGCGTGCGAATGCGCTCACTCACGCCTTAACACATACACACACACACACACACACACAATAATGGGGAAGTTAAAGGAACAAAAGAATGTATTAGACAAGAAAGATATGTAATAAGAGTATTAAAAATGTGTAAGTGTAAAGGTGTCTGAGTGTACATGTAAAGATACTTGCATAAATTGTATATATAGACACATTTCCCAAGTCCTCTGGTCTTTATTTTTCTCTATTTGACCAAATAGATAGGACCTTCAGTTTTTAAAAAAAAAAAACACATAATATTCTACTGGTTTTAAGAACCACCTATGTTTCCAGTATTTTAAAGGTGGAAAGAGAGGAAGGAAGAGCAAAAAAGGGTAATTTTGAAAAGGTTACTAAATCATGTTGCCATGTGGAGGAGTAGGAGTGTGTGTGTGTGTGCGTGTGTGTGTGTGTGTGTTTGTAAATCTAAGCAGGAATGGAGAACAACTAGAACTACCTGGCCAAAAAAAAAAAGAAAGAAAAAAAAAAGAAAAAGAAAGAAAGAAAAGAGAAGAAGAAGGGAAAAAAAGGACGTTCTAGCCAACCTTTTGTAATGTCTTCTCAAAGGCTTTTTCTGAGTTTACTGTTTCTTGGCTGTTAGACTCTGGTCGAAATCTCAAAGCTGGAGGAGGGGAATTGGACGGGGGTGGGGTGGGAGGAAGAGAGCTTCAGTATATAAGTGCATCAGGAGGAATTTTAAAACGACATTATTGTCGCTGGCAGTGGAAGACTCTGGTCATTCTACTTTAAAAAACAAACAGCAGCATCTGCTTTTTCTGGAAACTTTGCTTTCTGCTTAAACCTTTTGCATTTTGCCTCCTGTGAAAGTGAAAGAGAAAAAAACGCGGTGTGATAGATCCAGATGCAAAAGAAAGCCAACTCGGTGGATGGTATTAGCTGTGACGAGGCATTGTTCATTGCTGCCTCTCGGTTACGTTTAAAGCCTGAAATATCACGAGATCCATTCAATGATCCTTCTCTCATTCAAGGGACAAAAATGTAATTTGCTGTAGCTCTGATTTCTTGGATGGAAATGCTAGCCTTAGATTTCAAAGGCAAGAACGAGACATCGTGGTTTGTACACACATTGATTAAGTTGAAGAGCGGCGATTACATCTGTGCTGAGTGCAACAGTAGTCCAGGGCTGACTTTTCAAATCCCAACCTCTGAGTTACAGACTCTCTTAAACAGACTTCCTTAATTTCCGGATGCACTTCTTGAAATTCCCAATTCTCTTCAAAATTCCTGGGAAATTACTAGGGAGATGAGGGTGGGGGTGGGGAACTATGGCTGAGATTTCATGCAAACTACCTTTTTGTATGTCTGATTCCCCTGTTTTTATCTTTTTTTTTTTTTTTCTTTTGAGACATACCTGCTTGTGCTAGCCAGACCAGAGCAGGGGAAACTGGAACTTGTGAATGGGAAGGAAGAAATTATTGTACAATTCTTTTCTTGCAGGCTCAGAAATATCCGTTTATTCTTTTAACCACACGGATGTGTCTATTTTTGGAGGAACAAGGAAACATATAAATGCCTGGGTTGCATTTATGCTGTAGTTGCAAACACCGAACTGTTAAGAAGATTTTGCCGAATTTTGCAAAGGAGCCAACAAGCCACCTTGGGATCTTGGTAATGCAGCTGGGAAGACCATTGCTCTCATTTGGCTATATTTTGGATATCCTTGGAAATGACACCAAAATATGCTTTAACTTGACTAAGAAGAGGTTAAACAACATTGATATTCATCCAAAGTGATTTTTTTTTCTAAAGCAGATGCTTGGCTTTCATGGAAAAAATGAGAGTTGTCGAAGATTCATTTAAACTACCAACCGAAAGCATCATAGACCACTGAAATAGTCTGCGTCGTACATCAGCACTTTCTTTTCATCGTTATTACGTAAAACCTCTGGAAGCACCTTGGGCGTTTTACATTTTCTTTTCTTTGCTGCAGAAACAATCTACTCCCTGGAATTCTGACCTGTCGTGAACAGGACCCTGGCAAAGACTGTGCTGGGGACTCTAGGACGATCCCGCCTCCAATCCAGCCTGGTTAATTGTGAAAAGTGTACACATTTCTGGCTTATCTATGCTTTGTTATGGGTCTGACGTGAAACTACCTCCTCCCCACCCCACCCCCCAGCAGAGAACCAAAATCCAGTTGAATTGTTACAGTGTTTCGGAGCTGGAGCCTTGAACTGCTTCCTTGGTCAAATAACTTTGTTTCTGGTTGTAAAAGGCATTTCAGGGGGAAAAAAAAAAAAAGGAAAATCGAGAGAAATCCAAAACGTAAGTCTACTGGGGTGGTTCACTGCGCGGGTTTAACTTTGGAGCTCCCAGCCGGTCTCCTTCTCCACTCCCACAAGGGAAATACCAGGCTATTCTGCACATTTTCGCTTAAGCTCCATTTTCCAAAGGAAAAGGGGGTGGGGTATGTCTATTTCGGCTTGATAATGTTTTTAAAATGCTTTTCTTTGAAATGATAATAGCTGCAGCGGTAAAATGCAAATAAAGAAAAAAATGGGCAATATTCCTTTAAAGGCGAATATACAGGGATTTTTTTTTTTTTTTTTAAGCGTACACACACTGGTTCAGATGAAGTCTGTGAGTCAGGCTGTTTCTGAGCTCCGATAGTTTAATGGAAAGATTTATATACCGACTGTATTATTTACTTTGGGAGGGGAGGTGGCAGTATAAGGGTATGCTAATTAGTGGGAGATTTTGGGGGGAAGGGGTGGAATATCAATTTTTATTGCATCACCTGTCAGGAGTGTCCAATCAGCGCTGGCTTTAGGGGAATTAATTGATGAAGGTGTCTCCGGACGAGCTCACTTCACTCTGTCATTTTATTTGTAGCTAAAGCAGCGGCGGGAATAGCAGCTGCATTTCTTTTCTCTTTCTCCCTTCACATTCCATTATCATAGTGCTCCAATGGAGAAGGAAGGAATAGAGGGGCCCAGGTACTGATCTGCATCGGGGACTTAGACCAATACACTGGCAGATCAGAAACCGGATGGTTTTTTCCCTCTTTTTAAAAAAATACGAAAACAAAAAAAAAAAAAGCAAGAATCAAGTCAGTGTAATTTCATGTTTGGGTTTTTTTTTTTTTTTTCCAATAATTTCGCCTAGAGTTTGGCACTCCCTTCGCCGGGAATAACAGTCTTTGTTATTTTATTAGCAGGATGCCTTGAGACACACGCAGCATCTGGTGGAGGATTAACATACATACATGTGTATGTATGCGTCACGTATATATTTACTGCAAATGGTGGGGATCATTTAGTGCCCGAGATGGGAGACCTGAAGTCAGGTTTTGAAGAGGTGGATGGCGTGAGGCTCGGCTACCTCATCATTAAAGGAAAGCAAATGTTTGCCCTCTCCCAAGTCTTCACGGATCTGCTGAAAAACATCCCGAGGACGACCGTGCACAAGCGCATGGATCATTTGAAAGTGAAAAAGCACCACTGCGATCTGGAGGAGTTGCGGAAACTCAAGGCAATCAACAGCATCGCCTTCCACGCCGCCAAATGCACGCTCATCTCTCGGGAAGACGTGGAAGCGCTCTACACCTCCTGCAAAACCGAGCGTGTCCTCAAGACCAAGCGCAGGAGGGTCGGCCGGGCCCTGGCCACAAAGGCGCCGCCGCCAGAGCGCGCCGCCGCCGCCGCCAGCCCCCGCCCGGGTTTTTGGAAGGACAAGCACCAACTTTGGCGGGGCCTGAGCGGAGCCGCGCGGCCCCTGCCAATCAGCGCGCAGTCCCCGCGCCCGGGCGCCGCCGCCGCGCGCCCCGCCGCCCATCTACCTCAGATTTTTAGCAAATACCCGGGCTCGCACTATCCGGAAATCGTGCGTTCGCCTTGCAAACCCCCTCTAAACTATGAAACTGCCCCGCTCCAGGGAAACTACGTTGCTTTCCACTCGGACCCTGCTTATTTTCGGAGCCTGCTGTGCAGCAAGCACCCGGCTGCCGCCGCCGCCGCCGCCGCCGCTGCCGCCGCCGCCGCCGCCGCCGCCGCCTACTACCAGGCGTCGGCGGCCGGGCCCGAGCCCAAGGCGGCGGCGGGCGCGGGAGGCCCGGTGAGCCTGACCTACCGGTGCAAGCGCAAGCGCGGGGGCGCCAAGGACTGCCTGCTCGCGCCCCACGCCGGCGCCCGCCGCCTGCTCCTGCTGCCCAGGTCCTACAAAGCCAAGGCGGCGGCGGCGGCGGCGGCAGCGGCGGCGGCGGCGGCCGCCGGGGCCACTTGCCTGGAGAGGTTTCATCTGGTTAACGGCTTCTGCACGCCTCCCCACCACCACCACCACCACCACCATCACCACCACCACCACCACCACCGGGCCCAGCAGCCGCCGCCGAACCGCCCCCCCCCGCATCACCACCGGCCTCAGCCCCATCTCGGCAGCTTCCCCGAGAGCTGTAGCAGCGACTCGGAGTCCAGCTCCTACTCGGACCACGCAGCCAACGACTCAGATTTTGGCTCCAGTTTGTCCAGCTCCAGCAACTCGGTGTCCTCGGAGGAGGAGGAGGGAGAAGAGGAGGAGGAGGAGGAAGAGGAGGAGGAAGAGGAGGAGGGGGGGGGCAGTGGGGCCTCGGATTCCAGCGAAGTCAGCTCGGAGGAGGAGGACTCGTCCACGGAGTCGGACTCCAGCTCCGGCTCCAGCCAAGTGTCCGTGCAGAGTATCCGTTTCAGACGCACCAGCTTCTGCAAGCCTCCCAGCGTGCAGGCGCAGGCCAACTTCTTGTACCATCTGGCCTCCGCCGCGGCTGCCACCAAACCCGCTGCTTTCGAGGATGCCGGCAGACTTCCCGACCTCAGGAGCAGCGTCAAAGCCGAGTCGCCGGAGGAGTGGAATCTGCAGAGCTGGGCCCCCAGAGCGTCTCCGGTGTACTGCCCCGCCGGCCTGGGGGGTTGTTTCGCAGAGATAAGGAACGATAGGGTATCTGAGATTACATTCCCACACTCTGAGATTTCCAGTACTGTAAAGAGAACTGACCTGACAATTAACTGCCCGGCGGAGGGGGCCTCTTCACCTAGCCCAAAGACAAACAGTGCATTTCCACAACAAAGAATACTCCGAGAGGCGAGGAAATGCCTACAAGCAAGTCCTGCTACACTCTGTGCGGATAACCACACAATAGCTGCTAGGTTCTTAAATAATGATTCTTCGGGAGCAGCGGCAAATTCAGAAAAAGATTCCAAAATCCCTCATTGTGCTGAATTTGCTACGGATTTGCCCTCTTCCCACACTGATTCTGAGGTGGATGCAGCAGCAGCAACTAAAACTGAGACTCCCTGCACTAACACAGGAGACAAGACCTTGCCATTTCTGCACAATATTAAAATCAAAGTAGAAGACAGTAGTGCTAATGAAGACTATGAACCTGACCTTATTACAAATAAGCTTAAGTGCGAGTGCAATGATACAAAGGGTGAGTTTTACAGTGTGACTGAAAGTAAGGAGGAGGACGCCTTGTTCACCACAGCCAAGGAAGAAGGTTTTGCATGCCCTGAAAAAGAAACTCCTTCCTTAAACCCACTGGCTCAGAGTCAGGGCCTTTCATGCACTTTAGGTTCTCCAAAACCTGAGGATGGGGAATATAAATTTGGTGCCAGGGTGAGAAAAAATTACCGGACACTAGTACTGGGAAAGCGACCGGTACTTCAGACGCCTCCAGTCAAACCAAATTTGAAATCAGCTAGAAGTCCTCGTCCTACAGGTAAAACTGAGACACATGAAGGAACACTGGATGATTTTACAGTTATAAACAGACGCAAAAAGGTAGCCAGCAATGTAGCATCAGCAGTGAAAAGGCCATTTAATTTCATGGCAAATTTTCCTTGTCCACCATCACTCACTATTGGGAAGGATGGGGATTTGTGGCCGGCGTATTCCTTAAACACTACTAAGGATTCCCAACCTCCTCACAAGGCCCATCCTATATGGAAATGGCAGCTGGGCGGTTCTGCAATACCTCTTCCACCTAGTCACAAATTCAGGAAATTTAATTCATAAAAGTGTTTTGGAAGATATTTTCTTGAACCCTATTACCTTCCTTTTGTTGTAAACTGCACAGGATGGTTTGTACAAGTCCATTAATGTGTTACACCCCTTTTGGAGCCCTGGTTTATCGCATTTTGAAGACAGAAATCGGATTACTTCTTTCCCATTGCGGGTTTTTTTTTTTTTTTTTTTTTTTTTTTTTTTTTTTTTGAGTAGGGTGGGGGCGGGGTGGGAGAAGGGTTGGTTTACATTCCACAGACTACTTCAGGCTAAAGACTCAAGTAAAACTCAAGTTATTAAGGTAGAGCTGGAACACTTTACTGTTTCAATGCTAATAATGCACCCGGTACCTCAATTCAACTGCTACAAATAAATGTCAAAAGGTTGAATAATAAATATTACAATGAGCCATTAAGTTTATGCACTAGATTTCAGACCTGAAAGTGTAACTGTTAATTCAGTGAAAGTTTGTTAGGTTACATGGTTACACAGTGAGGTAGAAAGAAGTTTCTGTGAGTCCAAAATGTTCTTTTCTGGAGCTCTTGTTTGTGGGGTATCTTTTCCTCCCCTCATTGCTTCTCCAAGAGTAGTTGCACTTAATTTCCTTCTTTCCTTTCTTTCTTCCTTCCTTCCTTCCTTCCTTTCTTTTTTTGAGTGGAAAGATTGGGGAGTCCTCCTTGAATGCTGGTAAAAGCTGCCTCAGATATACTGAGCAAAATAAATATGAAATTGCCTTTTTTTTTTTTTTGGGCAAAGGGTGTGATTTTACTTTTACAACTCCTCCTTGCAACTGGAAAAGTCCTTTTTGTGTTCTCACCCAAAGGTTTTAAATAAGTTGACTCTTACTCACTATTATCCTGCTTGCCTTGTGGTCTGACTCCTCAAGTTTGACTCCTCAAACTTGCAAAACAATTAAAGTAGTTCTCTTAATAGCAGGATATTTTATGGTCTGACTCTTCATAGTGACAAAGCAGTAAATACAACCAAGAAAAGTAAAATGGGTCAGAGTTGTAGGAATATCCCAAATGAAAAATTGCAGTTCTTTCAGGGCTCTTTGGTACCAGAACTCAGGCACTAGGATCTTATTACCTTTTACTTTTCCTGCATTTCTCTAAACTTCTGTTTTTAGACCATCCTGTGAATAAAGCAGGAGAGTTTCTACTGCAAGTGACAATCAGAGGTGACTATCTATATTTGCACTTAAAATCAAAGTAGTTCAACATGCAAATGGCTAGGGTCTAGCCCTTGGTAAGGGCCATGCTGGTGTACTATGTTGTGATGATGGAAGCAGTAAATCAAAATTATGGAAATTTGCACTGTTGAAAAGCATGCTTTAGCTTTATTTTCAATTAAAAACACTGTTTAAAATTCCTGGTTCCATACATTTCTACTTATTCCAGATTGAAGAACGGTTAACAGGAATGAATGGTTTTGTTGACACTTTCATTTGTAATGTTTTTGCCTGAAAGAAATGCATTTATTGGGTGTAGTGTTTTGTTGTAATACCTTGTGATGAGGCCAGTCAGGTTCCATGCAAAACACTGGATTTCTTTCTAAATAACAACAAAACTTTACAAACTTGTTACAAATCAAGTGCAAAAAGTTTCAGGTTTAAGGCAGTGAAGCAGAGATCAATTGCTATTTTAATGAAAGTTAAATCTGATCATTTTTGGTCCACCTCCCTTAGTCTGTCCAATTAATTATGTATTTCAGATCTTTGCCATGTTAAACCTAAGAAGTTGCATCTATAGATCATAAGTCATAAAACAAAACAAAACATCATTGAGACGTTTACTGTGTGAATTTAGTCACTATTATTCATGGAAATTCAGTCTTTTTTTTTTTCTTTTCTGCCCTTAACCTTCTAATTCCTACTCCCTTTGAAAATTTTATTTTGTCTATAAATGTTTCAGATAGATCTGGATGGTCTCAGCTCTAATTGCTCTATATGCTCTGTGGTTTTACTCTTACTGTAAGGACAGAGGCTGAGAATACCTGCTCCAAATACATTTGGATGGAGTAAACAGATGCTTTGAACTGCCTCCCTTCCTTTCCTTCTTGAATGCTACCAGATGTAGGTTCACTGGATCCTTTTTTATTGGGATGATAGATATGGTCAAAGCAAAAATTGGGGGATGTTATCCTTGAATTCATGTTTGTGTATAATTCCAAAGACCAGTACAAGTTACAGTTAAAGCCCCCAGAAAGCTGAACAATTGGCTTCTCAGTCTGGGTTCTTTCCTCTTTGGAAGGCCATGCAGAATTTGGGTGCAGTAATTTGTCCTGCAAAATCAATCTGTAAAGAGTGTGATATACACACTGGCAGTCTAATTTTTTCTGTTCTTTAGTTACTGCTAAGTCAAGAGAGTTCGAAGAATGATGACTACTACATTTAGGCTAGTTCTTTTCTTGCTGGCTATGGAATCACTGTTCCTCTATTACAAACTGAGAATATCTTTGAAGCCTACAGATCTTGGGTGTGGGAGGACTGCTAGATGGAATAAGCACAATTTAAAACAAATATACCCTATGGAATTTCTGACATAAAATATCGGCTTCTAGCTTTGACACTTGGTCTCCAGCCCTCAGAGAATCAATAGTTTCAGTTTATAGGAGCTGGAGAATGAGCAGCATGGAGGCCGAGGCATTCCAGAGTGATACCATCAAAAGGAAAGAAATTAAATAGTCAACACAAATTTCACCCCACAGAACTACAACAAGCCAGCCAACCACAGCAAAACCTGAGTTGGGGCTTCTGTTAGGAGAGTGTACCAAATAGTATTCAGTAACTTACAAACACAAGGTATTCTTTCAATTTCTGGTAGTCCCTTAGCTATTTTACCATTCTGCTGCGGGAATTATTCTCAGTACTGTTTATTTCATTTTGGTTGTTTTATGATTAATGACAACATCCAGATTTTTTAAGATGCTGTAAACCTCCCATTTGTTGAAAAAGTTAAGCCTTATTGAGAGAAAAACAAAGTTACCTCCATTGATACATTGCATTTTTACATTGAAATGTTTCCAGGTGATTGCATTTTTTTCTTTAAAGGCACTACATGTTTCCAGAGTCACTTAGTCCTATGTCTAAAGCTTAACATTCACAAACAGAAGAAAAATACAGGAAAGGGCTCCTTCTCTGACTTTTTGGGGGAAACAAGCTTATTTTGGTCTCCTGTAAAAATAGTTTCCTGATAAGACTCTGAAATGAAGATTTAATTATTTTTTTTTAAAGAGATGTGTGTCTTCTGTCTTCAGTAGTCAGGTTGTCTGCCTTCTTAGAAAATGCAGCTTGCTCTTTTTTCAACTATTTACTTTTTAAAGTGGGTGTTCTTTTCTACTGGCTTACTTGATTACAGTGCAGCAATCTCAATAATGGTTGTTTATTTTAAAATCAACAACAAGGAGCCACCACTAAACAGCAATAACACAAACTAGATGGGCTGGTGTGGGGGGTTTTACCTTATCTGTGTCTGGGTGACTTTCAATGGTCTAGAAATTTTTCGAAGTTCCGGTCACAAGAATTGGAAGTTTCTGCTTGATATGAGAATGATAGTTTTGTTTGAATGCAGGAAAAGCTATAGACTAATTGCTAAAAGCATTTTTTTTCTTTCAGAGAAAACAAAAACAAAAAATCCTCCATAGTAAAAAGCAAAAACAAAACCCTCACATTAAAAAAAATAAAGCATTCGTATCTACAAAAGATAGAAAATGTGGTGAGTTTTGCTTCACCTTGAAAATAACTTCCTGATGATAAAGGATGTGAAATGGGAGTTTCCTAGAGCCAAACTAGGGAGAAAAAATTAAAGGCTCCCCATCAACTGACCTCAGGAAATTGACAAGGAGGAACAAGGCATCCACCTTAGGGAGTGCCCCTGATCACCCAGGTCTTCCCCAGGACTTTCCCCTTCCCTCGAAGAAAGAACTATTTTTAATGCTAGCTTTGGTTTTGATTTGCTCCCTAGGCCAAAGGGCATTTTTGCAAAGTAGCCTGGGGGGTAGGGACATAGGGCGGATGCAGGAGGTTGGGGGAGGGCTGCATTTTACCTGTTTGGCAGGCCCTCTTTTGGGGGGGGGAAAAAAAAAGAGGAGGGGGCTCAGCTATCATTCTTTGCCCATGCCCTAGGCCCCCGCTCTTCTCTCGCTCCTTTTCAAACTGTGGCGGCCTCACAAGCTCCTACTTTAAAAGGCCTGAGATGTTTTGCATGAAGCCCTCACAATAGGGGTTGAGGGAATTGACAGTTTCAAAAACAAGGCGTTCAGTCCTTTCCAGCTGCCGGGCCCGCTCTCTCGCACCAACTCCTCGTTCCTCTCTGCTGGTGGCGTCCTCCGGAGCGAGCTGCCTTCCCCCACCCCGCCAGCCTGCATTCCGGCCGGCCCCACCCCGCCCCCGGGCTGTGTTTGTAAACAGGGGTCAGTGTCCAGGGGCTGCTGGCGCGGGGCTTGGGACTGGCGGGTTGGGAGGGAAGGCAGGGAACCGCCGAGCCGGCGAAGGGCCCGCCCCGGGGAAGGGGGGACGAAGAGGTTTTGGGGTGCCTTTCCCCCTCGTTTTCCACCTAGGTGCCAAACTCTGGCCACCGTGATGACCCAGGGCAGCTCTTAGCTCTCTGGCCTGGGCCACCAGCACCAGAAAGATGTTTAAATGCCGCCATTTTGCATGGTGGCAAACAAATTTCTTTGTGACTTTCTTCCCCGCCCAGATATTACTCTCCTCTGAATTTGTCACCTCCTGGCTCCCCGGGGTGTAAGAGTCCGTCCGTACCCCTGTGCGCACGGCCCCCAGCTCCTCTCCACGCAGCCTCGTGTCCTAGTGGCCTCTAGGACAGGCCCACCGGGAGCAGGGGCGACAGGGCGCGCGGCCGGTCCTCGGGGACTAGACCGCCTCCTCTCACTTTGCGCTCCTTTTGTGTGTTCTGAAGTCATCTCCCACCCCGGCACACGCACACACTGCCTAGCCATTTCCCACCTTCTCGCCCAGGCCTCATCTCTCGGTCCCCGGGCAAATGAGGCCCAGCTTTTTTGCTTTGGGCGGAGGGCTGGCCAAGGTCTCCAAAATGCGTGTGTGAAACGCAAGTGGCAAAGAGATGAGGCTTCACACTGGGCCAGCCAGCATGGCTGTGAACGCCTTCTGGGAAGTGGCCCAAGACCTGCGGCCGGGAGTCTGGGGGAAGCTCGGGTGCGCAGGCGAGGGCCCTGCAGAACTCCCAACGAGGGGGAAAATGGGATGGGGCAAGGCTTGCTTTCTTTGGCGCCGTGGTTCCTGTCCTTGGAACCTCCCAGTGCCTCCGCAAGTGGAATGATGACCTGGAAACGGGAAACGTGAGACAGTGACCTGGAAAACCACCCTTGGTTGGGGAGGTTGGAGTGCAGCAGTGCAAACAAAGCTGCTCCTAGAGGAAGAGGGGAAGCAGAGGTGCTCCGCAGATAGGTCACAGGAAAGTGCAACAAGCTTGTTTTCCCGGGTGTTTAAAATGCAGCCCCAGTTGTAAAGTGTGTGAAATTACGCACTGGTCTCTTAAAGAGTGCCTAATTTATAGTAAATAGCAAGGTCTTTGTAAATGGCTTTATTATGTTGTTTCTTGTTAATTGTTGAGAAAATCCCCATTGTTGAGTGTGAAAGGCTTTATGAGCTAACCTGGTCCTCGGCGCAATCAGAGGGCAGTAAATGGCCGCTCGGCCTCCGAGGCCCAGCGCGGAAGCGGACGCGGGCGGAGAGCGTCCGGGCGACCTCTGGAGACCGTGACTCGGCCTGGGAAGAAAGTGGCGAGGGTTTCCCGGCTTTAATTAATGAGAAGGCGTGTTTGGAACTCGCGGGCCCCCAAGAGCAGCTTGCTAAGTGGGACGAGGAGAATCGCGAGCGCCAGGGCGACCCAGGCGGCGAGGGCCGCGGGGAGGCGGAGCGGGGTCCGGCGCCCCTCTTCGGTCCCAGAGCCTCAGCCACAGGCCGGCCTGCCCGGGCGCCGGCTCCCGCCGCGATGGGGTGGAACAGGGGCTTGGGCATTGTCTCCAGTTCTGCAGCCGCGTGGAGCGCGGGCTCAGGCCGGTTTGGCCAAGCCTGCCGAACGACCGAAGCGGCCGGGTCGGGGGACTGGAGGGGGCTCCGGGCCCAGCAGCCCCCGAAGGGGAGCTCCAGACCCCTGCCTGCGCCTCTCTGTCTTTTGTTTTAAAAGCTGTCTCTCCCCCTCTTTCTTCCCCCTCTCTTTCTTCCTTTCTCTCTCACGCGCGATCTCTCTCTCTCTCTCTCACCTGAAATGGACTCAGAAGACTGGAGACATCGGAAGAAAGGCTTTTGGGGTGTGCGTGTGCGTGTGCGTGCGTGTGTGTGTGTCAAGGAAAAGGATTTCTTCTTCAGTCTAGGATAAGATATTCTTATCTCCTTTTCCCATCTTCTCCAGTTCTCTTTCCAGTCAGTGGGGACCCAGGAAGGGTATGGCAAAACCAGGCAGGCGCTGGGTTCGTTTGATTAACTTTGAGGCGAGGCCCCCGCCAGGTCCTGCAGGCCTGGAGAGGGCGGACGGAGAGCGCCTCCACGGGCTCGGCCTCGCCGCCTTCCCAGGACTTAAGACCGGGTGGATCGGGGAAAAGCAGCAGCAGAGTCTCCGCAGTCTTTGAGCTGTGGCAGTGCAGCGAGAGGGAAGAGAATTTCTTCGTGAGCTTACGTTGGGGGTGGGGGGAGGGAGGAAGGGGGAAGCCTGGGTTAGGTGGACTGTACGTTAGGGTTTGGACATTAGCAAATGCAAATCACAAGGAAATGTTAATTCCGGTCAGAAAAACCTGTATCTTCCCCATCTTTCCGGCCTTCTAAGATGGCCCGCCGCTTGCGCACACTCGCTTTCTCACCAAATTAGCTATTACGTGAAATCCCCCTGGGTTTAAAGCACTTGTTTCGGGGATTCGCGTACAACCCATATTAACTATGCACTTTCTGCTATTCCTCTTGTGACTGTCCCTGCCTCTTCCTTCTTTGAGGAGCGTTTGATGCATTTTATTTTAGCCCAATCGATGCGTGCAAATACTAGGATAACACAACCCATACTTCTGAGATGGAGGCTGTTTTCAAAATTGAGTTTAGGGATCAATACTAAGTCGAAAAGTTCCAAATTGCACGAATTCACCAAATTCAAGCCTTGGGCTCCCAAGCCCCTTTCCTGACTGGTTGATGCACTGGTGGGCAGTCACTGTGGTTCCACCGTTCCTGCTTCTCAAAACAGGATGTTTTCATCATGTGTATTTGGCTTCCCCTAAAGATCACTCCAGTTTGTTTGGAAAAACATGACCCCAAAATGTGTGGAGTTAAACCCCAGTCAATGGCTTCCATGCGGGGCTCCTCTCATACTTGCACTGCTGACTGCCATTCCTCACCCCCCCCCACCCCCTTCTAGGACCTAGAAACAGCACCTAAAATTGCCAGAGTGGGTGCACTGAAAACCTTTGCCCAGTTGCATAAATGTTTTGCTGGTTGGGAGCAGCCCTCTCCTGGACCACTCCTTGACTCTCAACACTTCTTCCCCCAGAGCCGAGCTGTTTGGCACAGAGAGCTCTCTATTCTTCAGCGGCTGCCGCCATGGATGCTGGGCTGACTGGTGTCTAACTGGGGGAAGGGCAGTAGTTGTCCCCTTGCAAGGGACGGTAAGGCCAGAGAGGTGGAGGGAGAGAGATTTCAAAAAAAGAATTAGGAGAGGCTACTGCCAGCAGATGTGTGTGTGTGTGTGTGTGTGTGTGTGTGTTTGTGTGTCCGGGTAGTCTGAAAAGAACATCTACAGGAGAAACAGGCCAAGTACTTAGGATGCTAGGGTATCCCTATTCCTTAGCTCCTGCTGTTGGAATCCTCTTTTCCTTGAGAGACTAGAGCAAGACAGAAGGAGGTGGAGAGAGAGAGTGGCAGGCAGCCTAAAGGCTCTCCAGTAAGAACGGTTATTCATCTAATCAGTGCCATCAATATGTCTGTGTTTGACCCTTTTGGATGGAAGAGGCTTAGCAGTCAATAGACTTAGACCCTAAAATATTGCCAGTCTAGCAGAGAGCAACGGCTCAAAGGTCTGCAAGGGCCCTCCCTGGCCAGGATGCTCAGAAGGATACAGAGAGAAACAAAAGGGAAACTGTCTGAGTCGCTGCCTGCCCTCTTCTCCAAGATATCAAAACAAACAAACAAACAGACAGACAGACAGACCAACTCAGGTTTCCTGGAGACTGGGCTATTGGACAAGCACATGTTGGATACCAAAATTGGGAGATAATTTCCATTGTTATTGCTTGCCCTCTTTCAAATCAGTTTAAGCCAGCTCCAGGAACAACACAATACTTGTGATAAGTGATGAGCAATAGAGAGGAAAAACAGGATAGAAGAGAGACTGCACTAAGGTTAGGCAACAGCCTTCCTTCTTTCCTGTGAGAGTTAGAAACGACACTAACCTTTAAGAGATCTTAAAACCACTCCTTGGTCAGTAGGTAAGGCTTTCCATCTCTGAAATGACTGGAAAGGACCTAGGTTCTTGGAACTCTCAGGAATAAAGGCACATTTTACATTCATTTTCCCCCATGTCTCTCACCCAGTCTCTTTTTCCCTTTCATTCAAATGAAACAACCTGATTGTCTGTGGGGGCAAATGCGGAAGACTAGTTTCCTGCCTCTACTTTGGACCCAAATAGGCAGACCAGTGGATGGTTAAGCTTTCAAATGCCTGGATATTACTTCCATTCAAAGTAAAACCTGCCTGATAGAGTTGAAATGGCCATGACCAGGTTTATTTACCTTTTCCCTTTATCTTCTCTTTTTTCTCTTCTCCCACCTTCTCGGCTTTTCCTTTCCTTCCCCACCTCCTACCTCACCCTTGTACCCAATAGTTACCAATACTTTCTCCAGAGATAGAAGGAGGGTAAGATCTGGCCTTAAACCAGTGCTGATAGAGGCAGTGTGGGAGCCTGCAGTGACCCTGAGCTTCCTTGCTGGGTGAGAGGGCAGCGCTTTCCAGCCTCTTGTCCTGAATGTGCTGAGCTATTCCTGTTAGGCCATTAAAAAAGGGGGGGGGGGTTATATATCTCAAGACCAGGAGAGCTCAACTCCATAAACACATGGCTATGGTTCTAACGTGTAGTACATTGCCAGATGCAAATGCAGAGATGCTTTTAATTTTGTTCCAAGTGTTATACATCATGTGGCAAATTGGTCTTCAGAAAGCCAATTTTTATATTTTCTGTTAATAATAAAATATTTTTAAAAAGAACAACCTTAAACATATATGATTGAGAACTAAAAGGGTGTACATTACTCCCAGCAGAATGTTTCTCATCTGAATTTATCTGAGTTTAAAAAGAGAGGTAGTACTCCCCCCCCCCTTGCAAATGAGGAACATTTTAAAGTAGAACTTGGTTAACATTTGGATTGTCCAATTGTTTTTGCTGCTCATGTCATTTTAAGAAAATAAAAATGTTTAAATCTTTGTGTTTTTTAAAAATCCTTTTACATCTTTATGTATTGTAAATTTAAAAGTAAGTTAGGAAATTAGTTACACACTCCTCCCATCTTCTATAGAAAAATGACCTCAGAAACATGTTTCCCCTAAAATATCAAAATTTTCTATTATTTTACACAATTTCAGCCTGCTGTTTGTAATTTAATGTTACTATTAAATGGGAGGAATATAGAACTTATTCTGTATAAATTAAATAGGAGGAAAATACAACTAATTTGTAGATTTAGGGAGGTTGCCAGCACTTCTAAAATCTTGTCCTTTGTATCAATCTCTAGCTGGTTTATCCAAATAGGATCCAATCCTACATGACATGTAGACCACATACAATATTCTGACACAATGAAAGATTTCTAGATGAATTGAAGCAACCTGATTATGGATTTCCTATCTCTTAATGTTTTGAACCAATACTTTAGTATATACTCCAATGTTGATTTTAAATGTGAATTTCTTCAAGGAAAAAGGTGCAAGAATAACTAAGGGAAAAAAAAACCCACAGGAAATCTTTTATAAATAATCTTAGGACCATTGATCCCTGTTACCTGCTATAATGTGAATGGAATCATTATGGCTGTTCCATTGACACAGTTTCTTCATTCAGGATTCTGGCCAAAGGAATAGCATGTCAATGTGTAAAATTCTAGCCAAAGATAAGCCATTACAATGGAAATCTCGATGTGCAAAGTCTCATTGAAGCCAATGAAATTGAGTGTAATATCCATACTGCATTCTCATCTGCTTGCCCCAGGATTTAGTATGCAGCTCTGCATTGAAATGAGATTATGCATATAAAATGCCAATATGGAATACAATGCCCAATAAAGCATTAGAAAAGCAACTTACAGCCCATATACCTGGGCTTTACTTAAATTTGAACTTCATGTACAAAATAAAGCACAGCACCATCAGAAACACTATATCTATAAAATGTCCTCACTCTGGTTTTTCATGCTTCTTTCTGCATGATTCCCCCACACCCCCTCTTATCCAAACACAATTCTTTTAAGGGCACTCTTCAAATCATCTAACAATTCCCAAAGGGTATTCCAGGAGTTTCTTAAAGTGTCTTTCTAAATTAAAAGGCCCCAAACAATTTAGGTGCATTTTTTGAACCAAAAATATCAGAAAGTATTTGGACTTGCAAACCTATGGGTGTGTAAAAAGAAGAAAGGGACCAAAGAGAAGAACACCCCCACAGTGGATTACAAGGTTATGAGACAGGTCACTAGGAAAGGGAAATAAAACTGAATGTTAGGTTGAGCTTGTAAATTATGCACCTTTCAGGGAAAGCGGTTTTAAGGTCTCTTCACTCAAGGTTTTTTTTTCCCCCCCATCCATTTTGCTATTAATTCTTAACTCTTGGTAGGCAGCTCTTTAATGAGGTTGTTTGTGGCAGGTTAATTTTCTCCAATCTACTGAGCTCCTCATTTTCCCTTTTAAGTGCAGTGCTGCCTAGAGCTTTCAGTACTTTCCATACCAGAAAACAAAATACACGTGAAGTTGCTGGGCTGGGCTGAGAATTAAAGGCTTTCTGTGGACAGAAAAACAGAGGGCCTGGACAGATGGGAGTGGGAGGGTAGCAACCCGGCTGAGGTGAGGGCATGAGGGAGAGAGAGCTCCGTCTTAGGAGAGCAATGACCCCGGGAGTGTTATATATTAAATATTGCAGTGATCGATTTCAATACCCCAAGTGGACACAGGAATAAAAATTCACCAACAACACCAACAAGCTGAAGTGATTAGGAACGCTTTGTTGCAAAGGAAAAAAAAAAAAAGTGATTTTCTTCAGATCCTTTTTGTTCAGGTTGGAAGAGGCCTAGACAACCCAAGTCTGATAAGTCTGGACTCTCGGTTTGGGATATAACTCGAAAGGCTAGTCATAGCACGGTGGTGCTTCTGCGTAGTGAAAAGATGGGCCTTTGTACTAAGGAGGATTAAATATCAACCACGATTATGGCGGGTCACTCTAGGAGCCTTCCTTCCAAGTCAGAGAAGACTATATCTTGGAAGGGGCTGCTTCTGTGCTGTGTATTAGTCTTTGTTTTAGCTCTAGGACAAAGCAGTTTGCTTTTGCACAGTTCTAGTTTCATTAAAATCCAGGAGAAAATGCGCAATATGGTTTACAGAAAGTGGATTCACAATAGCAGGACATAAAACAGCCTTTGGTACTATGTAGGGGAGAAATATTTGTGCAGCGTCATTCCTCGGCCCAAAGTGTGAAAACTGTCATCTGTACACGCCCCAATACGTGATACCTCACATTTGCTCATGAGCGATTTCAGAATGGGGTGGGATTTTCTGTTCTTTTTTTTCCTCCCAGATCTAGCTCATGGACATTCATGCTGTGAACTGTGTTTCTTTCAGTCCAGGAATCTGCTCAGGGATTTGGGGTAGTTACTGCAGAGGCAGCTTGGAGCAGGGGGGATTGTTTTCAGTCACAGCCTAATGGGCAAGGCCTGGGCTCTTCACACTGGGGATACAGAGTCTGCTGCTAGGGACACACTGCGCTGCCTGCTGCCTCCTCCTTCAGTGGGGTCGCCACAAATCTGGGAAAGAAATGCAGCATCATACAAAGGATTTCTTTAATGAGGATGAGTTTCTCAGAGTGACTGGGGGTTGTGGCTGCTGCTCAGGCCTCGCTTTCCCTCTGCCAGATCTTTCCCTACCCCTTATATCCTTCCTTCTGTACTAGCACAGGGTTGGAAAGGGCATCCCCCCCTCATCCCCACTTACCGATAACCCAGAGGCCAATTCCTGTTCTGGCCTGGAGGCTGAGTGAGGATGGACCGGAAGGTCTGAGGAGGAATTTCAGAGTCAGGCGAGGGTAAACATACGTGTATACATCTCCAGTGCCCCCTCCATTCTCTGCCATCAGTCTTCCATTCTTTCCAGTCTTCTCCCATCCCAGTTATCACTTATCATGACTAGCTGCCGCTGGGAGCATGGCCCTAGGGACTAGCTTTATTTCTGTGGGAAGATCTTACCAGGGAATGTTCAAGGCAGGAGATGGAACCCTGAGCCTCCCTGTTTCCTTTGAATGGAATTGGGGGCTGACCAGGGCCTGGCTAAGGCTGAGTCTGCTTATGTACCAGAACACTTAGGCTCTTGCAGACTGATACTCCCGGGCTCTCTGTGGAATGATGACTGGCCACAGGGAGGCCATTCTGCCCTATAATGCTGTTTGTCTCCCTAAACCTACATGTCCTTCCTCTCTTCAGGCTGGGGAGAGAGATGGGTCCGAGAGCAAAATATCACTCAAAAAAGTTACTTTGAGAAGTTAGAGTTATGGAACCCAGTTATCTCTCTTCTTGAGCGTGGGAAAGCCTCAGCAGTGATTTGGACAAGAAAGGAATTGCCCTGTTTTTGTTATGCCCCCCCCACACACATACACTTTGGATTTCTATCCTACATTCTGCATCTTCCTGACTTTTGTCTTCCTCTTCCTCTTCCGCTTCTCCTTGTCTCTCTCCTCAAGGCATGCCAGGAAGAACAAGCAGGTTGAAAGCATCAGTGGAGTTACACTGTGAGGGACTGCCAAGGGCAAAGTGAAGCCTGGCTGTGTCTGGGCAGGTGGTTCAGGGTGCAGAGATTCTTGTGTAACTGAGGGGTAACTTGGAGAGAAGGAATTTCCTGGGGTGGGGGGGGGAGATGCTGTGGGGACTCTGTCTGGGGTCACTGGGGAGCAGGTTCTGCACCCAGAGCCTAAGCTCTGGGATCTTGAGAGCCTGCCTTGCTGTAGGGTACCTGTTGCATGAAGCTGCCTGGGGAGCTTTTGGGCCCCTGCCCTGTTGTAAGTCTTGGGGGTTAGGTCTGGCTTCCCCTGGGGCTGCTGGATTCACCTGTCACTACGCTCACTGCCCAGGGACCCTGACAAACCTCCACAATGTGGGCCTGAAAAAGGGCGCTTAAGGTTCACTGATCTGGGTGTAGAACTTTGCAAAACTGCAAATAAGCGAGAAAATTTGTCTATTCTTGTAAGGGAAATACAAGTTTGCACTTAACATGGAAGCCTGAGAAAAAGAGTGTGTGTGTGTGTGTGTGTGTGTGTGGGGGGGGGGGGGGGGGGGGACTTCTGGCTAGCAGCCCCACTGTAATCTCCAGAACAATTTCATTTCCTCTGCAGCACCCTGGCTACCCTAGCCGAGGCCTTGGAAAGGTCAGAGAAGGGACTGAGCTCAAAAGTGGGGGTGGGGGAGAAAAGCGGTGGCTAGGCCCTTGGCAAGGTCGCAGGTGAGGGTCCGGCCGGGTGGTGAGGACGGGACTGACAGGATGGAAGGCCACAGAACAGGAGGAGGGGCAGAGCCACGTCTTTTGAAAGGTTTTGGTGTTTTCCAGAGGGGTTTTTTCCTGAAGAATTCGCACGGCCCGCCTCCGGGACAGCTTGCTGTCGCTCTCCCCCGCCCCTCCTTGCAGAACAGGTCGTAGGGAGCTCGGGTTTCGGAGAGGCCGGGTGCAGCCAGGCCGGCCGCCCGCGCTGTGCCGGCCTCGCGGTACAGGCCTTTCCCGCTTGCTGAGAAAGGGAAAAGCGCACGCCCGGGGGGTTCGCGGGCCGGGAGCCTGCTTGTGCGGCGGGAGAGCTGCTCCTCCGCGAGAGCCAAACCGCTGCTGCCCGCTCGCTCTATAAACCTGGCCCGGCTGCGCGGGCGGGAGAGGGTGTTCCCGGGAAGGCGCTCCTGCGAAGGGAGGCCGGGCTCCCCCGGCCTCGCGCGGCTGCTGGGAACCCGTAGGCTGCAGGGAGAAGCAGGCCCCGGGGAGCTAGTCTTCTCCCCTCCAAAGGGGAACTTGGAACTTTTGAACCCTTTACTTTAAAGTGATTGATCGTGTCCCATCCGAGAGCGGCTCCACCCCCTGTCGCCACCTCCGTCGCCGTTCCTGGTCACCTCGGCTCTAAGTGTGCGCCGAGACCATGCGGGGCGCGAGTGTTGGTGCATTTGGGGATGTGTGCCCCAAATGCAAGCACTGGAGGCTGCATGCACGTCAAGCAGACAGAGCCAGAGCTGCTGTGTGAGAACCCACAACGGGAGGGTTGGTTCGTGCCTCCTTCCCCACGGCCCTCTAAGTGAAAGATGCAAACAACAGCTTTTCCCATGAAACCGTCCCTGCACGCCGGCCTCTCTACGAGGCAGTCCTCGCAGGAGCCGGGCTCCGCACTGCGAACCTTCAGAGAACTGTGCATGAAGGCTCAAGGCCTCCACGAGTTAGGCTGATTATTAATTTGGGCTGTTCAGAGCGAGTAACAACACTTAATGACTTTGGCTATCGGGACTGTCCGGGAGCTGAGACCTGAGTACAGATGCCCCAGGGCTGCGGATGGGAAATGGGAGTTGCGGAGACTCCCGGACGCGTCTGAGTGGTCTGGGTAGAGCTCCCCGGGCAAAGGTTGGTTCTTTCTCGCCCCCAAATAAATTCTTGGTTAACTAGTGCAGTCTAAATACATTAGTATTACTAAATGGGGTAAAACAGACGGGGTTGAAAGTGAGGGCATGTCAACGGGACTCAGACCTGGTCATACTTCTCCTCCGGTGACAAGTCTGGGTGCTTCCAACACGAAAATAGAAATGTAACATTCAACTGGACGAATTAATTTTTGACGGATTTACGGTATGTTTTTCTTTCAAGTGGTATTCATTGGTTCTTTCGATCCCTATTGCGGTCCAAAGACAGAAATATAAACAAGCACCCTCTGCTTTGCGGAAACCCCTTAACAGTATCTCCCAAAGAAAGATCAAGACACTTTGTGAATTTTCCCCAGATAATGCCTCATATTCCGAATGACTGATCAGAGAACTCCAGTATTGTTAAATAAAATGAGAGGAAGGCGAGTGACGTGGGAGTAGAACAATGGCATTTCTGAATCAGTTTGCTTGATTGACATTTGGGAGCTTCATGACCCCAGGGAATAGGACTCATTACGGTGAATACACCAAAACATCAACCAAGATTAGAACTCTAGATCCTGTTTTAATCCCATTTCAGTCTAAATTATAGTGGGAAAATATAAAATCCAAGAGGAGAGAATTACTCCATCATATATTGACCTAAAGTCTTAATTGTTCAAAGGGGGAAATAAAAGTGGAAAACCGATATACTTTTCATCACTTTAGAAATAGCAGTGACAATTAAGTCAAGTGTAAGGGTTTGGTAGGGTAGACACTAAGAATATTTATGTGGTCTAAAATAAACTTATTTGGAGAGACATCCTGAAGGAATACACAGGGCTTTTTTGGATGTATGAGAAAAATATAATCCTCCTCCACTAGGTAAAAAGAGGATCACCAGCAAATTGATGCTGAGAAGTAATTAGATATCTTAAAGGTGGAGTCTAAATTTCCATTATTATTTGTTTGGGATTTTTTTTTTAATTTGTGGGATTTTTGTTTTAATGATGAAACTCATGTAAATTTAACCCAGGAAAATGTTGAGAGCAGATCTTCAATTCAGGTTGGAGAAACAGAATGTGTGTGAGCAAAGTCTATTTTTAACCACAGAAAAGTGTGAGATACTGTGGGCTGTGTTAGATGGGGTATAATCTATGGCAACTTCACTATACAACATTTTTTGATTCTTCATTGGAACTTATCCTCAATTCTCAGAACTTGAAAGACTGGAAATCTTAATTAAGTAATATGTATTAAATTGAATCAAGAGCACACAGAACCAGTACCACACAGAAGGACATGTTGTAGTTATATTCTATTTTTTTAGTAGGCAAATTACAGCAAAGGGGAATGTAACAGGAAGATATAAAAATTGAGCATATGTATGTTATAAGTAATGGGCTAGAAAGGGTTGTTGCACAATATAGCTTCACATATTATATTTTGAGGGGTAGATTTTAATGAGAAGCCTCTGTGTTGCATGGGAACTGGGAATCATAGAAATTATTTATGCAGCAAGAAGGAACGAAAATTAATTATTAGGAGCTCAGTAATCACCAAATAAACTCTGAGCTTTGAGGTTAAAAATAGACGACTATCTTCATGTTCAATTATACAGTATCAATTACTAATACAACTGATGTTTCAGCGTCTCAGTGAGACCAGATACCATCTTCTATGGAGATATCTTGGTATTAATTAATGACTGCTTTATTCTCATTATTCACAGGGAAAAATAGGGGTCGTGTCACATTAAAATTAAGATTATCTTAGTTTATCTGGGCTCTTAAACAAAGATCATTCAAAGTAATTATATTTTGAATTAACAGAGATAGGCAATTTATCTCGTTATTTTTGTTCAAAGACAGAAAATAAAGACCAGAAATAAGCAAAGTTTCATTTTGAAGATAGAAAGAACCAAACAAACATGTCTTGACTTTTGCAATATTTCCCTTGCTAAAGGGGGAATGAGGGAACTGTAAAAGACGTGACTTTGCAAAGTCAAGTCCTTTTTAAAAGACTCAGATCGAAATTCTTGCTATGCAACAAGGATTCAGGTTTGATTAATTTTCTGCAAGCGACGTGACAGCGGTGTTTTAAAAGATTAATTAAAATTGAAGTGATACGGAGCAGGAATTCAACCTGCAGAGACGTCCCTGGCGCCTTGGGGGGCTTTGCAAGCGAGTCCCAAGCCCAAACTGCGGGCTTTCCCGAGCCTGGGACGCAACTCCCTGTCTCCTGGAGAGGAACGCGGAATTTGGCAGGGCGCCCGCCTGGCCGCCTGGCATCCCGAGCTGGCCGCCAGCTCTCGGGGGTGGGGACGGGGTGTGTCCCGGGGAACCCGCTGCCGAGAGAACTGCTGGCGCGGCTCTCGAAGAGCCAGTGAGGTCCAGGGTCACGCCAGAGGCTGGAGGCTACTCCGGGAAGCCCGCAGCTGACGGCCCCTGGCCGCGACCACTTCTGGGGGGAGGGGTGTGTGTCGAGGGACACCTACTTTGTGCCCCGGCTCCTCCGGAGCCCCCTCCACGGTCGCGAGCGTGCGGGGTGCGTAGATGGCACTCCGAGAAGGCGCACCCCCAGAGCCTAGGGCGTGCAGCGCTCGGCCGCTGGGCTGCGGCTGCCCAGGCCGGGCGTGGGCCTGCCCCGGCAGTCCCGCCTCAACTCGGACTCGGGACTCCGGGAGGCCGTTCACGCCTAGGCCGCCCAGCCACGTCCTCCTACCTCTCCGCTCACTTTCCTGCCCCAGCTTCTGTTCCCCCGCATGCCCGTCCCCTCGCTTCGCTTTGCGACGCCTTGGTCCAAGCAAGAAATTACGCGGAGCGCACTTGTAACTGTACTCAAGAAGACACAATCGCGGGAGCCCTCGGGGTCGCGCGCGGCGGAGAAGCGACGCGGGTGGCGTCCGAGAGGGTGGGTAGGGGAAAAAGGGGGCGTTCGTTTGCAGTTCGCCTCCCCAGGGCCATGAACTCCGGTGTCTCCTTCCTTCCAATTGTGGGGCTCGGGGGCCGACCGGAAGGCGGCTCACCGCTGGGCCCTCGCCCCAACGCTCGGGCAGGCGGGGTGGTGCGCCCGTGGGCTCCCGGCGACGCTGTGGGGGCGCCGGCCGGGCTGCCTCCCCGCTGGGGCTGTCCCTTCGCCCCGCGGCGGCGCCGGGAAACCCCTTCCTCTGCGGCGGGTCCCAGAGGTTGGGGCCTAAAAGGCTCCCTGGGTATTCTCCGCGCCCGGGAGGGGACGTGGTTCCGCCTCCCCCTCACGTCTGCCTCTCCCACTCTCTTCCTAGAGACCCCGGAGGTGGCGGAGAAGTGGGAAGGGAGGAGGGTCGACGGACGCTGGAGGCCTGGGAGCGGGAGCTCGGGCGCTGGGGGAGTCCGGGTCAGAAAGGAAGCTTTAGCACGCGGAGGAAGGGGCGGTCGGGCGAGGAGGACTCAGCCGGGAAGGGCTGGGGGGGGGGGGGGGGGGTGAGGCGAGAGACCCTTTCCTTCCGAGTGGCGCAGGGGGACCTCTTCCCCGGGGAGCCCCCACCCAGCAGCTCCCAACCTCGAGAACAAAGGGTCTGGGAAGCACGGTCGGGGTCGGGGAGCGGAGGTGGAGGGAAGCAGGAAGGCAGGCGGTGGGGGCAGGGGAGGGCGCTTCCCCACATTTCCTCTCGCGGCGGAATGACGGAAGGCTCCCTCCAGCAAACGCCTCACTGAGGTCGCTTCAAAATCCGGGAGGGCTCGGGTTCCTTACCTAACGGATGCACTCGCTCCCTTCCTCCCCCAGCGTCCCCACCCCCTCCGGGGACCGGGGCCCAGGAGCTGCGAGGCTGGCGGCGCGCCGCGGCACGGGTGGAACCGCGGGGCAGCAGCGCCTCCTGCAGGTGCCTGGCGCCTCCGCACTCGCCGCGCCGCGCGGGCTCTTAAGGTGGAACTGGCCTGGTTCCCCACCCGCGCTTTCCTCTCTTCGGCAACTGTGGTTCCACCAGCGGCAAGTCTCCCTCGCGAAACGGGCCTGACTGTCCAGGAAAGTCGGAGTCTCTTAGTCCCTGCTGCTATTTCCTTGATTCCCTTGGCCCCACTACCTGCAGCTCCTCGTCCGAGGAAACCCTGGTATCGATTTGGACAATCACAATTGATACTTCCCTGCAGGTATATAAGGGTGCGTAAGACACACTTCAGGGTGGAAAAACCAAAACAGCGTTTCTTTAATCTGAAAGAAAACTTTTATTTTCGTTTATTAAAAGCAGAAGCCTAGCAGGAAAGGGTCACTTAGAGTGGACCTGCCGATGGGTCTTTCTGTTCTAAGTGTTCAGGATGAGACTGGCCAGGCTCAGCGCCCACACCCCGCAAACCCAGGGGCAGCTGCGGGCGCAGTAGGCCGGGGAGGAGCGGCAGGACTGCAGGGAACCCCTCCATCCGCATCTCCGGAGCCCCCGTTTTCAGCCCACTCTTGCTGGATTCTTTGTTTAGTGAACGCGGAGGGGATAGAAGACCAGTTTTTGTTTCTTTCCTCTTTTCTGTTTAACTAAATGTGCGTATGCGTGTCCACATGAATTCATCGCTTCTTGAATGTAAGGTCCTCAGCGAGCTCGAGAGTCTTCGAGGAAAACCTTCGAGCCCAGAGCAGGACACTAACAAGCCAACTCTGCTTCCGGTGCCATCTGCAGTAAATTCCTTTCCTTTGCTCTTCCCTCCTCCGCGTCCTGGAGAGGGGGGCCCCCGGTAGCTGCCCCTGGACTCCCGCACCCCCAGGAGTGCGGGGGCGCCAGGAGGTATCCGGGGAGGAGAGGCGGTCGGCCGCCCTGGGGGCGTGAGGTTCACCTGCACCTTGGGAACCTCCTTCCCCTCGCTCCCCCCCGCCCCCAAGGGCGCTCGGCCTTGGCTCCGCCCCGACGGGCCCCGCCCTAGGGAACCAGGCCGCTGATGGGGCCGCCGCTGGGGTGGCTCCCAGGGGCAGGTGCCGCAGGGTCACACTCGCCCCGGGGGTTGCAAACCACAAGCGAAAGTCGAGAGCGCCTGGAGCTTTTCCTCTAATCCGTTTTACACGGTGAAAACCGCAAAGCTGTCGCCTAGGCGGCCACTTTTTAATTGGGAGGCAAACAGACGAAAAACCAAAACAAACGCGCTAGCTGACTCTTTTCCTCTGTTTTCTCCTCAACAAAAAGCCCGCTGTCTGGCGAAGAGGGAAACCGACGACCAGCGCTCACGGTTGCTCGCTTCGGGGCCCGGAGTGGGGCGCGCAGGAGGCAGCCTGGACGGGGCCGCTCTCTGCACGCTCTCCCCCCAACATCTCCCCGAGTGCAGCTCCGATCGAGTCCCTGCTCTTCACGGGTCGCGCCGAGGCAATACGCTCCATGCAAGCCCCATCGTGCGCTTTCTCGTTGGTGCTGAAGGGCAGATGTGGGCATTTGGGTGTTGGAGGCTCCGAGCTCGAAAAATTGGCCCCAGTTCCAGGTTCTTCCGAAGCCCGGGCTGGAAGAGCAGGGGTTGGGACCCGCAGTCCAGGGGAGACCTCCAAGCGGAACAGAAAACACCTGCAGGCGCTCTTGGCGTCTCGCAGTTTCCCCTGGGGAAAAGCAGAAGTTGGTAGACACGCTGCGCGGCGCCAGAGCTAACTCTCAACTTACCGCGCGCCCTGCCTGGCTTGGGGCGTGTTGCTTTGCCCCTTGGGGAAGCCCCCAGAGAAGCAAGGAGAGCAGAAGGCGCGGGAGACCCGGGTGGGTGCGGGCGGACTGAGACTGTCTGGGTCAGGTGGGCGGAGTCCCACAAGAGTGGAAGTCTCCTTCCCAGGTTGATGTGCTAAGGGTCCTGCGTGGACAATCATTTTTATTTTATTTTTGAAAATCATTTTTAGTCAAACTTGTGGTCGTGGAGGTAGGAAAAGGGAAGGAAGTCAAAAGAAAGGAGGGGGCAGACCTTTATTTTAAAAAAGGAAATCCAGTAAAATTGTGGAGTGGTCAAATTGTGGAGAGGGAGGGAGGGAAGGAATGAAGGATGGAGAAGACTGTCTTTCCTTGTTCTTAAAAGCTCGAGAACTTTTTTTTTTTTTTTTAAATTTCAAAATCAAAATACAAAGAGGCAGTGCTTCTTGGAGCATGTTTATGTAATTAAGAGATACTGCTCATTAGTTCACTTTTAAAGTATTTGCTGGGTTGAGCAGTTTTTAGAAGGTTCTTTCTCACCCAGCCCCAGTGTGAAGCTCAACTCATTTTGATTTAAGGCAGATTTAAGATCAAAACTTCAGAAGAGAAAAATGTGTGTATTCATTGGTACATACATACACGTGCAATGGAGTTCCTATTCCCTTTAGTCTAAGACAAGAGATTCTACAGTAAATTATATATGATGGCTTAGTTTTTTTCTGGTATCCTCTTGTCACCAGAGGAGTACTGAATTATCTTTCTCTCCCCTCCCAATTAATAAATCTACTGAGAGAGAGAAGAACTCTCATTATGAGAATGTGACTCCCACCGCCCCTTTCTGGTTTTCTTTCTTTCCCACACATGAACCACACACAGAATATACATCATGTGCAGACTTCTCCCTAATCAGCCTATAATGTATGATCTATAAATCCACACTCATGTTTTAAGTTTCCACTGAAGTTCAGAACACTGTTGAGGACCTACTTCTTTCTTCACCATGTGTACACTTCAGCAGGGATCTTTGGTAAATCAATAAAATGATTATCTTTGCTTTGAATTTCTTTGTGATTAAATAGAAAATAGTATCAGTGAACAATTTTTAAACAGTATTTTTTATATTGAATGTCAATGAGTAAAAAATGATCTATAGTTGTTCCAAATATTCAGAATGATGGCTTCTCGTTTGCAGTCATATTTGGCAAAACTACTTTATATTAATGGAAAATTACTAAAAACATTGTATGCATTCCATGTAGAGAGGCTTATTCACTGAGCTTTACCTCCATCAACTTGAGCTATCTGGTTCAAATTACTTAAGTAATTTCAACTGAAGGAAGGGCTTGGAAAATTAGGAACTGTGGAATAATTTGTGTTTTGGTCTTTTCATGAAGCTTTAATTTAATCTGGTTTTTGTGAAAACTAAAACAATACAATAATCCCTTAAGTGATTTTGTGGAATAATGTGTATTTTTTTAAAAGATTTTATTTATTTCTTTGATAGAGAGAGAGAGAGAGAGAGACAGCAAGAGAGAGAATACAAGCAAGGGGAGTGGGAGAGGGAGAAGCAGGCTTCCAGCTGAGCAGGGAGCCTGATGGGGGGCTCCATTGCAGGATCCTGGGAACATGACCTGAGCAGAAGGCAGATGCTTAACGACTGAGCCACCCAGGTGCCCTAATGTGTAATTGTTAAGAAAAAAAAAAGTGTGCCCAAAGGACATTTAATGAAACTAGATGAATACAAATATAACTATTCTTAAGTTGTTTTTCTAGTTATTTTTCTGTCTCAAACGTAAGACATGTAGGACTCCAGAATATGCACGTTAATGTATTCTGATCATAAGAAAACTATTGCTGGTTTTCTCAGAGGAGCACAGTTATTTAGGGGCAGTGCCAAAATCATTAGATAAGCATCATCTTTCCTCTCACATCATTGTCTACATGAAATTCCATCTTAGGAAATATGCAGGAATATTATATTTGTTTCAGAACTTTGAAAATACAATAGAATTTGAAATATTGAAAATATGATTCTTAGTTGACAGTATCTTAGAAGTTGCAGAGGTATCTCTTTTTGAGATGACTTTAATAATGACTGGCTTTAATAATGCTGGAATGTGAGGAAAGATTTCAATAGCAGGCAAAATGTGATGAATGGACACGAGGAACAATGAAGCTATCGACAAAACATGCCAACTTTTAGAATTCTATTTAAATTATTATTTTTCCTTCCAGGGCAGAGGAAGACACCCAAGTGCATCAATGTTCATCAGATGCAAGGTAATAAAAATGTGAGCGACAGTCAATGGACCGTGACTGTAATATGATTGTTAGCGTAGGTGTGTGAATGCACTGGAACATTCGTTCCTGTCTGAAAAAGGTTCGCGGTCCTCAGTGGTGATAGGGGAAGTTTGTAGAAAATTAAGGCCATGTAGGAGAAGAGGGCACAAAGGTTAAACAAAGAATAAAGCAAATTCAGTAATTAAAAAAACTGACTTGTTTCTTATTTTATATTTGACTTTTGTCAATTGTTCCTGCCAGCTATTTAGATGAAATAAATAGGATATCACATAATAAGCAGATGCTCTGATACATTTTCTTCTTAAAGGGTCTGATTCCTGGCATCCAAAGGAAACTGGAATACAAGTTAGTATTAGAACTTGAATTTGTTCTGCCAGAATGAAAATTGGTTCCATTAGGCGTCAGTCACAGAACTCTTACAGACCTGGCTCGGACCGTAGATATGATGCATCCAACTAGCTGAAATGATAAAGTCTTAAGTAATGCTAGATGTGCTTCGGGAAACCATCCAGAGGGTCTTAATTTTTTTAAATGAAAGTTTCCTAATTTTATAGTCCTTGTAAATCTGAAACAAGCCTAAATTAGGTCATCAGGGTAAGTGAAAACTTAATGCTTCACCCTTTGTAGATAACATAATAGAAATAACTTAAAATGTGAAATACTCAATTGTGCACAATCTTAAGGCAGGATTCTTTTCTGGACATTTTTTTGTACTCTCTTGCCCATGCTTCCTTCTCATTATAGATTTATAGTGCTCTGGAGAAACCCTTGGAAGAAGTGATATATCAAATAGACATTATATCCAAAAGCTTAAAAGTTAGTATCTGACTACATAAATAAAAATCTAAACAACAACCACCACAAAAAAGAAAATCAACAGTATCTTAGATGAACAATTATATCCAAAATATTAAGAGGAATGAGAAAAATGTGCATGTCATCCAAAATTTCATAGTTTATTAAATATAGGAAGGTTTCAAATAAATTCATAATACACATGTGGATTTATATACATAAACATAATGATCTTTCATAAATAAAATTGACTGGAACCCCTGGCATGTTCCTTAGATGAAAATATTTTATAGCTTTCATTGAGTAATTACACATTATACGAATTTAAAAATTATGAGATATAGAATATTAGACAATAGAAAAATTAAAATAAATTGAAATTGTTTTAAATTTGTTATAGAAACCTGTTTTTGATTACTTTTTATTTGGAGCAGAAAACTTGTCAGCTTATTATTTGGCACAATTTCTCCCTCTACGTATTTTGCTTCATTTACTTGTGAACAGATGTTATTAGCTAAGTTAACAGTACAGAATACAGTAATCATAAAATCTTAGAAGTAATGTTTTGACAGGAATAGTAATTCAGATTTAGAAGTATTTATGGACAACTCAGAAAGCTTACTTACTTTATTTAAAAGATTTTATTTATTTATTTGACAGAGAGACAGAGAGAGAGATCACATGTAGGCAGAGAGGCAGGCAGAGGGGAGGAGGAAGCAGGTCCCCTGCTGAGCAGAGAGCCGGATGTGGGGCTTGATCCCAGGACCCTGAGATCATGATCGGAGCCTAAGGCAGAGGCTTACCCCACTGAGCCACCCAGGTGACTGGAAAGCTTGCTTACTTTAGTTAATTGTTTTCTTATTCTTTCTTTCTTTAAAAAGATTTTATTTGTCTATTTGACAGAGAGGAAGAGATCACAAGTAGGCAGAGAGGCAGGCAGAGAGAGAGGAGGAAGCAGGCTCCCTGCTGAGCAGAGAGTCCTATGCAGGGCTCCATCCCAGGACCCTGAGAACATGACCTGAGCAGAAGGCATAGGCTTAACCCACTGAACCACCCAGGCACCCTTTGTTTTCTTATTCTTGACTTGCCACTGGATTAACTTCTTTTGTCTATAAATGGCAGATACCAATATTTTCAAGACACGTAAAAACGAATGTTATCTTCCACAATTTTTGTAATTTGGGACTTGAACTGAGCCAGTCCAAATTCTGTAACAACTGGTTAAAAACAGACGAAAGAAGAAGTTTGCATTTCTTTTGCCAATGAAGAAAAACATTGAGGAACAGTCCTCTGAATAAATGTAAGTGTTAGCAGTTCTTACAAGATGCCTGTTAGTTCCAAATATCATTGAGCAACAAAAAAGTCCCCATTAAAAGTTAATGGCCACCTGGCTGTTTAAAAGGAGTTCTGTAGACTTTACCAGAAGCTGCGCGTCAGAGCCTAGCTCTTCCCCAGGTTTTCTCTCCTCCTGCATTCATGGGAGATTGCTTTGCCCTGTGGAAGTGTTGCTCTTCCCAATATCGTGGAAAAAAAAATGCAATAGGCAGTTTCAGGAGTGTTGCCTTTGACAGCGTGTCTCAGGGGACATAATTTTCTAGGTGGCAATTGGCCAAAATAAGTAGGAAACTGAGGGGAGCTGCCAAGCTATACTGCTGTTGAAAGTGCTGCCATAACGAAGTAGAAAGCGGAAGGAAAGTTTTCCCATGAAAAAGAACGAGAAACTGAATGGCTAGTGGCAAGGGAAAAGGACTGGGGTGTGGGCGTGCAAGGGGAAGGATAAAGATTTGTAGATCTTTATAACAATCTTATAAAAAAATGCTGTCTGAGGGGTGCCTGGGTGGCTCAGTGGGTTAAGCCTCTGCCCTCGGCTCAGGTCATGATCCCAGGGTCCTGGGATTGAGCCCCACATCAGTCTCTCTGCTCAGCAGGAAGCCTGCTTCCCTCCCTCTCTCTGCCTACTTATGATCTCTCTCTCTGTCAAATTAAAAAAAAAAAGCTGTCTGAGAGTAGGTTTTATAAAAAATTTTTTATAACAAAGCTATTTGATTGATTTGAATATTGCTTTCCTTCATGCTTGAAACATCGGGGTTTTATCATTAACAACACATTTGTCTGAGCTCTGAAGATAATATAATGTGGAATCCCAACAGTTGTCTCAACGGTCACAAGTTTGGCCCAGGCCGGAATGCACAGCCCTCTGTAATGTGATTTTGCCGCTCCCATCCAGAAGCAGAATCCATTCTCCAGCCCCTGTAATATCAGGTTGGCCTTTGTGACTTACTTGGACAGATGTGATGTGGTGGGAGTGCTGTTGGGCAAGTTCTACAATGTAGGCCTCGAAAAGCTTGGCGGCTTCCACCTTTGTCCTCTGGAACCTCAGGCCACCAAGAAGCCTGGGATGAAAGAGCCGGAGGAGAGGGGCCCAGCTGTCTCAGCAATTCCTACTGAGCCCAGCCCCCAGCACACCCACTCGCTGAGCGCAGCTACATGAATGAGCTCAGGCGAAATCAGCAGAAGAACCACACAGCCAATAGAAGCATGAAGAATCAGTCGTAAGTCATGGTTGGCTTAAGCCACTGAGCATTGAGGGGGCTTGTTACACAGCGAAAGATAACCATCCTTGTCTTGTCGGTAATTATCACGATCATACATAGTTGAGAGAGAATTTGTTGATATAGCAAGAGTTCACATCAAGAGCTCTCAGTTTTTTTTTTAAGAGCCTGAGTTAGCCTACATAAAGTCCTCTCAGGCCCAAGGCTATGATCTGTGATCTTGTCATGACATTTGATTGTCATCCTGGAAGTTGGTGGGATTTAAGAAAATCACATTATTTTATATCATCCACAGAGCAACCGAGTGAAGCAGGATTGTTCTCTACATGGGCAGGTTGAGTGCACAGGCGCCGGAATGCAAAAAGGTATGGAGACCACCATGTGGCTTGAGAAGGGATATCCTTGAGGAGACATCAACGAACCTCTTTTTTTTTTTTTTTCCTATTTGGAGAACAAAGAGGGCGTATGAGAGGATTTCTGAAGTTGCTTTCCTCATGGTGGAAGTCTCAGACTGGGCCACATGAATCAGAGCCAGGGGAGGGGAAAATAGAGCTGATACCAACAGGAACAGAAGCTGAGAGAAACCAGCCTGCCTGAGGCCTAGGCATCTGAATTGCATGGAAAGCCATTCATTCACTCCTCTCATTCAACAATAATTTGCTGAGTGCCTTTTCTCTCAGGGAAGAGAAGGTGCTGGAGATGCAGTGGTGGGTAAATCCCACAAAGCCATGCTGCTGTGGGAGTTATTCTGGTAGGGGGCTTATGACAACAAGTAAGTGAACACTCTGATAATAGAGAGGAATGCTACAAAAAGAATAAAAGTAATATAACAACCAGTGATGGCGGTAAGTGTGGAGGGCACCTGAGAGTAGGTGGTCAGGGAAGGCTTCTCTGAGCTGCCCTTTGACCGACGTGGGTTTGAATCCTGGTGCTGCTGTCTATTAGCTATGTGACAGGAGAAAACCAAGTAACCCTCTGAATCTCAGTTTTTTTATCTTTTAAGTGGGGATAACCAAGAAGAACTTGTTGCGTAGAATCAATAAACTAGTGCATGTAAAATGTCTCATACAGATAAGGCTCTCCATAATGATCAATTTCTTTTAACTCCTCTCTCTTCCAAGTGGTGTGACAAGCTAAGGCATGGTTCCAGTGTTCTTCCGTCGGGGGGCAATTGGGTGTAATAATTCTTTTTTTTTTTTAATTTATTTATTTGTCAGAGAGAGAGAGGGAGCACAGACAGAGTGGCAGGCAGAGGCAGAAGGAGAAGCAGGCTCCCCGCCGAGCAAGGAGCCCGATGTGGGACTCGATCCCAGGACACTGGGATCATGACCTGAGCTGAAGGCAGCCGCTCAACCAACTGAGCCACCCAGGCGTCCCGGAATAATTCTTTATTTTGCAGGACTGCGTGTGTGCATTGCTGGACATTGAGCAAACCGGGCCCCCACCAACTCATTTTGACAACTCTAAAACCATCCTGTATGGGTTAGCTTTTGCTAAATAACAAATCATCCAAAACTTAGTGGCTTAAAACGTAAAGCATTTACTGTTTCTCATGAGATACTAGTTGGGCTATGGGTGTTCTAGTCTGAGCCAGACTGAATGGTCCAGAGTAGTCCCCCTCATATATCCCGAGCCTCAGCTGAGACCGCTGGGATGGCTGGGTCTCTACTCATCTTCGAGGGGGCTCACCTGAACTTTTTTGTGGTTACAGCACTATCAGCAGTGAGAGAAGGCAAGCCCCAATACAGAAGCGTTTTTTCAAGCCTCTGCTTAATTTGCCTGTTGGCCAAAGTAAGCCACGTGACCAAGCTTAGATTCAAAAGGGAGCAAAATGGACTCCAACTGTTTATGGAAGAAACTGCAAAGTCACATAGTAAAGGGACATACATTCAGCTATGAGAAGAACTTGTGACCATTTTTCATTTTTGTAGTTTATCAAAGTCCTGCTCTGGAGACAAATTATTCACATTTCTCCCACGTGTGAAATACGCTTATTCATACCCCAAGACCCTCAAAACTCTTGTGCCTATGATTGCAGCAGATTTAACTTCATTATCACTTGATCTGCGCCAGATCTGAATGTGGCTAAGGGTGCAGCATGGGGTGAAGCCATTCTTTTCTTTTCAATTGTGGTAAAATATGCATTACATAAAATTTGCCATTTTAGCCATTTTTAAGTATATAGTTCAGCGGTGTTAAGTATGTTTACGTTGTTCTACATCCGTCACAGCCATCCATTTCTAGAGCTTTTTTCATCTTGGAAAACTAGAACTGCACACCTGAAGCACTGACTGGCTGGCTCAATTGGTAGAGCAAGCAACTCTTAATCTCGGTATTGTGGGTTTGAGCCCCATGTTGGAGATTACGTAAAAAAAACAAACAAACACAAAACCTTAAAAAAATCTCCCCAACAATTCTGTATGCATTAAACAATAACTGCCTATGGCCCTCCCCTCAAACCCCCTGACAACCACCATTTTATTTTCTGTCTCTACCTATTTGACTACCCTAAATCTCTCTCGTAAGTGGAATCATAACGGTATTTATCCTTTTGTGACTGGTTTATTTTTAGTATAATGTGTTCAAGTTTCTTTTTTTTAATTTTATTTTTAAAGATTTTATTTATTTATTTATCTGAGAAAGAGAGCATAGGTGGGGGTAGGCAGAGGGAGAGGGTGGAACAGACTCCACACAGAGCAGGGAGCCCAACACAGGGGTCGATCTCAGGACCCTGGGATCAGGACCCGAGCCAAACGTAGATGCTCATCTGTCTGAGCCACCCAGGCACCCTGTTGTCAAGTATCATCCGTGTTGAAGCATGTATCAGAATTGTCTTCCTATTTATTTATTTAATTTCAATTTGATAATAGCTGACATACAATGTTACAAAAACCATGGAATACTTAACAAATGTGTGCGTTTTCCTTGCACAGGGACCGTGTTAATCTTCTCTGTATTATTCCAATTTTACTTTTTTTTTTTTTAAGATTTTTATTTATTTATTTGACAGAGATCACAAGTAGGCAGAGAGAGAGGAAGGGAAGCAGGCTCCCCGCTGAGCAGAGAGCCCAATGCAGGGCTCGATCCCAGCACCCTGGGATCATGACCTGAGCCGAAGGCAGAGGCTTTAACCCACTGAGCCACCCAGGCACCTCCCCCCCTCTTTTTTTTTAAGATTTTATCTATTTACCAATTTTACTTTTTAAAAGATTTATTTATTTATTTATAAATATTTAATTTATTTATTTGAGAAAGAGAGTGTGTGCTTATGCACAAGTCAGTGGGCAGCAGAAGGACAAGCAAACTCCCTATAAAATGTGGAGCTGGACTCGGGGCTCCATCCCAGGACCCTGAGATCATGACCTGAGCCAAGTTAGACACTTAACTGACTGAGCCACCCAGGCATCCTTAATGACTTATTTATATATTTGAGAGAGAGAGAGAGAGAGAGAGAGAAAGAATCTCAAGCAGACCCCCCTCTGATCATAGAGCCTGATGGGGCTCAACCCCATTACTCTGAGATCACCACTGGAGGCAAAATCAAGAGTCTGGTGCCCCATCAACTGAGCCACCTGTTACCCCTTATTCTGATTTTAATATAGGTGTCATAAACATCACCATTTTCCTGTTTAAAGCTGAATCATTTTTCATGTATGTATATACCAAATTTTATTTACTAATTCTTCTTTTTTTAAATTAGCATATAATGTACTATTTGCTTCAGGGGTACAGGTCTGTGAATCATTAGTCTTACACAACTCATAGCTCTCACCATAGCACATACCCTGCCCAATGTCATAACTCAGCCACCCTACCCCTCCCACGACCACCCGCCCAGCAACCCTCAGTTTGTTTCCTGAGATTAAGAGTCTCTTATGGTTTATCTCCCTCCCCATTCCCATCTTGTTTCATTTTCTTCCCTCCCTGCTCCCCACGACCCCCCTCCCTGACTCTCAAATTCCTCATATCAGAGAGATCATATGAGAATTGTCTTTCTCTGATTGACTTATTTCATTTAGCATATTACTCTCTAGTTCCACCCATGTCATTGTAAATGGCAAGATTTCTTTTTTTATGGCTGCATTATATATATATATATATATATATACACATATATATATGAGATAAATATATCATATATATATGTGTATATATATACCACTCATCTTTATCTATTCTTCTGTTGATGGACATCTAGGTTCTTTCCATAATTTGTGGACATTGTGGACATTGATGCTATAAACATTTGGATGCACATGCCCTTTTGGACCACTACATTTGTATCTTTAGGGTAAGTACCTAGTAATGCGATTGCTGGGTTGTAGGGTAGCTCTATTTCCAACTTTTTGAGGAACCTCCATATTGTTTTCCGGAGTGGCTACACCAGCTTGCATTCTCACCAACAGTGTAGGAAGGTTCCCCTTTCTCTGTATCCTTGCCAGCATCTGTCATTTCTTGACTTGTTAATTTCAGTCATTCTGACTGGTGTGAGGTGGTATCTCACTGTGGTTTTGATTTGTATTTCCCTGATGCTGAGTGAGGTGGAGCACTTTTTCATGTGTCTATTGGCCATTTGGATGTCTTCTTCGCAGAAATGTCAGTTCATGACTTCTGCCCATTTCTTTATTGGATTATTTGTTCTTCAGGTGTTGAGTTTGTAAGTTCCTTTTTTTTTTTTTTAAGATTTTTTTATTTGATAGAGATCACAAGTAGGCAGAGAGGCAGGCAGAGAGAGAGGGGGAAACAGGCTCCCTGCAGAGCAGAGAGACTGATGTGGGGCTCGATCCCAGGCTCCTGGGATCATGACCTGAGCTGAAGGCACAGGCTTTAACCCACTGAGCCACCCAGGTGCCCCTTGATAAGTTCTTTATACATTTTGGATACCAGCCCTTTATCTGATACGTCATTTGTAAATATCTTCTCCCATTCTGCAGGTTGTCTTTTGGTTTTGTTGACTGATTCCTTTGCTGTGCAAAAGCTTTTGATCTTGATGAAGTCCCAATAGTTCATTTTTGCCCTTGCTTCCCTTGCCTTTGATGATGTTTCTAGGAAGAAGTTGCTGTTGCTGAGGTCAAAGAGCTTGCTGTCTGTGTTCTCCTCAAGGATTTTGATGGATTCCTGCCTCATATTGAGGTCTTTCCTCCACTTGGAGTCTATTTCTGTGTGTGGTGTAAGAAAATGGTCCAGTTTCATTCTTTTGGATGTGGCTGTCCAATTTTCCCAACACCATTTGTTGAAGAGGCGGTCTTTTTTCCACTGGACATTCTTTCCTGCTTTGTTGAAGATTAGTTGACCATAGAGTTGAGGGTCCATTTCTGGGCTTTCTCTTCTGTCCCACTGATCTATGTGTCTGTTTTTGTGTCAGTACCATACTGTCTTGATGATCACAGCTTTGTAATAGAGCTTGAAGTCTGGAATTGTGATGCCGCCAACTTTGGTTTTCTCTTTCAACATTCCTCTGGCTATTCTGGGTCTTTTCTGGTTCTATATACATTTTAGGATTATTTGTTCCATTTCTTTGAAAAAAGCTGATGGTATTTTGATAGGAATTGCACTAAATGCGTAGATTGCTTTAGGTAGCATAGACAATATTTGTCTTCGAATCCCTGAGCATGGAACTTTTTCCATTTCTTGGTGTCTTCCTCAATTTCTTCCATGAGTACTCTAGTTTTCTGAGTACAGATTTGTTGCCTCTTTGGTTAGGCTTATTCCTAGGTATTTTATGGTTTTGGATGCAATTGTTAATGGGATCAACTCCTTAATTTCTCTTTCTTCTGTCTTGCTGTTGGTGTATAGAGATGCAACTGATGTCTGTGCATTGATTTTATACCCCGACACTTTACTGAATTCCTGTATGAGTTCTAGCAGTTTTGGAGTGGAGTTTTTTGGGTTTTCCACATAAAGTATCATATCATCTACAAAAAGTGAGAGTTTGACTTCTTTGCCAATTCTGACGCTTTTTATTTCTTTTTGTTCTCTGATTGCTGAGACTAGGACTTCTAATACTATGTTGAATAGTAGTGGTGATAGTGGACAGCCCTGCCATGTTCCTGACCTTAGGGGAAGAGCTCTCAGTTTTTTTCCATTGAGAATGATATCTGCTATGGGTTTTTCATAGACAGCTTTGATGACATTGAGGTATGTACCCTCTATGCCTACACTGTGAAGAGTTTTGATCAAGAAAGGATGTTGGACTTTGTCAAATGCTTTTTCAGCATTTATTAAGAGTATCATATGGTTCTTGTTCTTTCTTTTATTAATGTATTGTGTCACATTGATTGATTTGTGGGTGTTGAATCAGCCTTGCAGCCCAGGAATAAATCCCCCTTGGTCGTGGTGAATAATCTTTTTTTTTTTTTTTTAAGATTTTATTTATTTATTTGATAGACAAATCACAAGTAGGCAGAGAGGCAGGCAGGGAGAGAGGAGGAAGCAGGCTCCCAGCTGAGCATAGAGCCTGATGTGCGGCTTGATCCCAGGACCCTGAGACCATGGGCTTGATCCCAGGACACTGAGACCATGACCTGAGCCAAAGGCAGAGGCTTTAACCCACTGAGTCACCCAGGCGCCCCCTGTGAATAATCCTTTTAATGTACTGTTGGATCCTATTGGCTGCTACTTTAGTGAGAATTTTTGCATCCCTGTTCATCAGGGATATTATTGGTCTGTAATTCTCCTCTCCATCATCCAATTCTCCAGGGATATAATTGGTCTGTAATGATCAGACCACATCAGACCAAAGACAAAGATGGGGTCTTTGTCTGCTTTTGAGATCATGGTGATACTGGCTTCATAAATGAGTTTGGAAATTTTCCTTCCATTTCTATTTTTTGGGAACAGTTTCAGGAGAATATGTATTAATTTTTCTTTAAATGTTTGGTAGAATTCCCCTGGGAAGCCATCTGGCCCTGGCCCTGGCCCTGGGCTCTGCCCTGATTGCCCTGGACAATCCTTATATCAGGTAAGTTAGATTTTTTAAGCTAAAGACTATAATAAGAGATGAGGAAGGACATCAAATCATACTTAAAAGGTCTATCTAACAAGAAGAGCTAAGGTGGCTGGTTAGCTCAGTTGGTTAGAGCGTGGTGCTGATAACAAGAAGAGCTAACAATTCTAAATATCAATGTCCCTAACATGGGAGCAGCCAATTATATAAACCAATTAATAACAAAATCAAAGAAACTCATTGACAATAATATAATAATAGTAGGGTACTTTAACACCCCCCTCACTGAAATGGACAAATCATCTAAGCAAAAGATCAACAAGGAAATAAAGGCTTTAAATGACACACTGGACCAATGGACATCATAGATATATTCAGAACATTCCATCCCAAAGCAACAGAGTATACATTCTTCTCTAGCACACATGGAACATTCTCCAGAATAGATCACATCATGGGTCACAAATCAGGTTTCACCTGGTACCAAAAGATTAGGATCATTCACTGCATATTTTCAGACCACAATGCTTGGAAACTAGAACTCAATCACAAGGGGAAGGTTGGAAAGAACTCAAATACATGGAGGCTAAAGAGCATCCTACTAAAGAATTAATGGTTCAACCAGGAAATTAAAGAAGAATTTAAAAATTCATGGAAACAAACGAAAATGAAAACACAAATGTTCAAAATCTTTTGGACACAGCAAAGGCAGTCCTGAGAGGAAAGTATGTAGTGATACAAGCCTTTCTCAAGAAATAAGAAACGTCTCAAGTATACAACCTAACCCTACACTTAAAGGAGCTGGAGAAAGGACAGCAAAGAAAGCCTAAACACAGTAGGAGAAGAGAAATAATAAAGATCAGAGCAAAAATCAATGAAATAGAAGCCCAAAGAACAGTAGAATAGATTAATAAAACTAGGAGGTGGTTATTTGAAAGAATTAATATGATTGATAAGCTCATGGCCAGACTTATCAAAAAGAAAAGAGAAAGGACCAAAATTAATAAAATCATGAATGAAAGAGGAGATATCACAACCCCTTTCTCTCTTTCTTCTTCTGGGATCCCAATTATTCTAATATTGTTTCATCTTATGGTATCACTTATTTCTCGAATTCTCCCCTTGTGATCCAGTAGTTGTTTATCTCTCTTTTTCTCAGCCTATTTATTCTCCATCATTTGGTCTTCTATATCACTAATTCTCTTTCCTGTCTCGTTTATCCTAGCAGTAAGAGCCTCCATTTTTTTTTTAAAAGATTTTATTTATTTATTTGACAGACAGAGATCACAAGTAGGCAGAGAAGCAGGCAGAGAGAGAGGAGGAAGCAGGCTCCCTGCTGAGCAGAGAGCCTGATGCAGGGCTCGATCCCAGGACCCTGGGATCACAACCTGAGCCGAAGGCAGAGGCTTTAACCCACTGAGCCACCCAGGGGCCCCAGAGCCTCCATTTTTGATTGTACATCATTAATAGCTTTTTTGATTTCAACTTGGTTGTAGTTCTTTTTTTTCTGCAGAAAGAGATTTTATTTCTTCAGAAAGGGATTCTCTAGTATTTTCTACACTTTCCTCAAACCCAGCTAGCATCTTTATAATTGTCATTCTGAACTCTAGTTCTGACATCTTACTAATGTCCATATTGATTAGGTCCCCAGCAGTCGGTACTTCCTCTTGTTCTTTTTTCTGAGGTGAGTTTTTCTGCCTTGTCATTTTGTCCAGGGAATAATAGATGAATGAGAGAACAAAATGCTAGAAGGGTAACAACGACCCCAGAAAAATATACACTAACCAAATCAGAAGAGACCCAAAACTGGGGGGAGAAGAAAGGAAAAAAAAAAGTATGATTAGGCTGGTGAATAGAACAGAGCCACATACTTGATTTTGGGTGTGTTCTGGTCTGTTAGAAGAAATTGCCTCCCAAAATTTTAAAGAAAGAAAAACTTATATTTACATAAAAATAAGGGCAAACATGATGAAGAGATGGAATATGGCTATAAAGATGAGAATTTTAAAAAGATTTTAGAAAAAGAAATGATAAGATAAGAAGTTGGATGAAAAAAGAAAAAAAAAGGAGAAAATGTGATCAGCCTGGAGACCAGAACAAAGCCATATCCTAGATTTAGGGTATATTTTGGTCTGTTAGAAGAAACTCTATCCTAAAATTTTAAAGAAAGAAAAACTTATGTGTATAAAAAAAATAAGGTTAAATACAATGAAGGGATACAATATGAGTATAAAAATGAAAATTAAAAGATTTTTAAAAAGGTATTAATAAGATGTTAAAATAGGAAAGAGGAAACATTCAAAAAATAGAAAAGAAAAAATAACAAAGATTTAAAAAAATTTAACTTTGAAAGAATAAAGAATCATGGGGAAAAAGTCCTGAATTCTATATGCTGTATTCCTCTAGCACTGCTGTTTTGCAGTTCTCATTGATCAGTAAACTTGGTCTTGGCTGGATGTTTTTGCTGAACTTCTGTGGGAGGGACCTGTTGCCCCGTAATTCTCAAATGTCTTTGTCTGGAGGCGGAATTGCACCTACCTTGCCAGGGGCCAGGGTAAGTAATCTGCGAGGTTTGCTCTTGGGAGCTTTTGTTCCCTGGACACTTTCTATAGAGCTCTGGAGGATGGGAATGAAGATGGCAGCCTCCCAATCTCTGGCCCGGAGGAGCCGAGAGCTCGGACCCCACTCCTCAGTGCGCCCTTGGAGAAAAGCAGTCAATCCCTTGGAGAAAAGCAGTTAATCCTCCCTTGTCCTCGGTCTCCAGCTGCTCTCTGTGCTCACCCAGCCTGTGACCAAGCATTTCTATCTCTGGCGCACGGTCCCGTTTGGAGTCTCCAAACCGAGCAGATTCCTGCAATGTGGTCCTGCACCGCTCCTCCCCAGAGAGAAGGTGAGTCTCCCTGGATCTGCTGCTTTTGGGGGTCCCTGCTTGAAGAGCAGGGAGGGGTCTGACTGTGCCTCAGATCATGGTTTAAGGTAACCCTGAGCTGAGAGCCCCCTCCTCAGCTCTGTCTCTGCTGCCGGCTTCCCCACTCCAATACCTGGGAGCTCTGCCACACTCAGGCACCCCCAGTCTTTTTGTGACCCTGCAGGTCCTGAGACCACACTATTCCCATGAGGTCTCCACCTTAGCTTAGCCTCCACCTCCTGCTTAGCCTCTGGAGCAACGTCCCTCAGTGGAGCCAACTTCTAAAATTTCCGATTTTGTGCTCTGCTGCTCTACCATTTGCCGGGAGCCGGCCCCTCCCCCCATGGTCTCTCTTCCCACCTATTGCCTCGGATTCACTTCTCCACACGTCCTACCTTCCAGAAAGTGGTCGCTTTTCTGTTCCTAGAATTGTTGCTCTTCTTCTCTTCGATCGCCTATTGAGTTTGTAGGTATTCAGAATGGTTTGATAACTATCTAGCTGAACACTCGGGACCTGATGACATTCATGTCTCCTACTCTCCTCCACCATCTTGCTTTCCCCCCTGTTTTATTTGGTTGTTTGTTTTTTTACAGATTTTATTCATTTATTTATTTTTTTTTAAATTTTTTTGTCAGAGAGAGAGAGAGCGAGCGAGCACAGGCAGACAGAGTGGCAGGCAGAGGCAGAGGGAGAAGCAGGCTCCCTGTCGAGCAAGGAGCCCAATGTGGGACTCGATCCCAGGACACTGGGATCATGACCTGAGCTGAAGGCAGCCGCTTAACCAACTGAGCCACCCAGGCATCCCGAGATTTTATTCATTTATTAACGAGAGAGAGACCACAAGTGGGAGTGGGAAGGGGCAGAGGGAGAGAGAAGCAGACTCCCTGCTGAGCAGGGAGCCTGATTCAGGACTCAGTCCCAGGACCCTGGGATCATGATCTGAGCCAAAGTCAGATGCTTAACCCACTGAGCCACCCAGTGCCCCCATTCTTCTGTTGATAAACATCTGAGTTGCTTCCACGTTTTGGCTATTGTGCATAATGCTGCTCTGAATATGGGAGGGCAAATATCTGTTTGTATCACTACTTTCAATTCTTTTTATTCCTAGAAGTGGAATGGCTGGATCATATGGTAATCCTATTTTTATTTTTTCAAAGAACTGCTGCATATGGCTTTTTTTTTCCATAAAGCTATTCTTTTTTTTTTTTTTAAGGTTTTATTTATTTATTTGACAGAGAGGGAGATCACAAGTAGGCAGAGAGGCAGGCAGAGAGAGAAGGGGAAGCAGGCTCCCGCCTGAGCCGAGAGCTGGATGCGGGGTTTGATCCCAGGACCCTGAGATCATGACCTGAGTTGAAGGCAGAGGCTTAAGCCACTGAGCCACCCAGGTGCCCCCATAAAGCTATTCTTAATCCAAAGATCAGTGAGTTAAAAAGGCATGTTACCTGCTCCCTAGCCACCTAATGAATACTTCTGTTCAAAAAGAGGAAGTACAGCACAACAAAGAGGAAGTACAGGAGGGACATAGCAATCATTGTTTCATAGCATTTCTTTCTTTTTTTTAAAGTAATCTCTGCACTCAATATGGGGCTTGAGTTTATAACCCCGAGATCATGAGCTGCATGCTCTACTGATTGAGCCAGCCAGGCACCCCTGGTTTAGAGCACTTCTGATACCCAACTAGGCACATGATGCCAGATCCCCTTACTCTGGGGATAGGGACTGTTTCTTAATTAGGGCCTGCTGGGAGGACTACTTGCTAATTCACTGTTCTTTGAAGCTTTTCATTCCATTCTCAGGGATCTTGGCTCTACTTTCTGAAATATCCTAGTTGTCATAAAAATGAATTGTGTCTGGGGTGTCTGAGTGGCTCAGTGGGTTAAGCATCTGCCTTCAGCTCAGGTCATGATCCCAGGGGTCCTGGGATGGGCCTTGCATTGGCCTCCCTGCTCAGCAGGGAGCCTGCTTCTCCCTCTGATGCTCCCTCTGCTTGTGTGCTCTCTCTCTTTCACTCTCTGATAAATAAATAAATAAGATCTTTAAAAAATGGCTTGTGTTTGTAGCTGGGCAGTTTCCTCAGCCTGCTTCCTATTTACGGAGACCTGGGGGCTTAGAGCACTACTTGGAATTTGGACAATCTCGGTCTCTTTCAGTCTGAGCTGACAGAAGTCCCTTAAAAAGGTTGTAGGTTTTCTATATGTCAGATTTATAGTCTATATTTGTAGTCTATAAAAGTTATATCCACAATTCTTTTCAAGATAGGCCCACCCTTTAGACTTGTTCATAGCTATTTTGAAATTAGCCCTCTTTGGGACCATGTCCTTAGGATTCCTGGAAGCCCTTTTGTCTAATGAAGAGAGTCTACTAGGAACCACCGTGAATGTTTCTGAGATTTTAGCCAAGGGCCCTATAGCCAAACGCTCAATTTGATCTTCATCTGGAGGCTGTTTCTTCCTCTGAGAATCCATTGCTGCCTGGAACAACTAGAGACGTAAAACAGTTTTGTTTTCCAACATAAGCAAGTCCTGGATTTTCTGTTTCTTCTAAATTCCTCTTGCAAACTCGAGTTCCTTCTTTTGTTCCCCTCTCTCTGGAAGCACTTTATCACGTGCTGCTAGGATTAACCAACTGGGACTTCCAATGTTCAGCTTGGAAATCACTGTAGCTAGATCCAAAAGTTTATTAGCTGCATTTTCTGTCTTTTGTGTTTCCACAGGTGACAGTCTTGCCAATCGTTTTACTGCTGCATAACACAAATCATCCTTGCACTTTTCCAGTACTTTTCCAATCTATGCCTATGATCCCTTCACTGATTTTCCAGCCTTTGCTCACAGTTTCCTTCTGCTTTTCCAGTTTCTACCCGTTGCCCCTCCCCAAACCAGATGCATGTCTGGTAGGTTTTGTTCTGGCTGCCCTTCAGTCATGGTACCAGTGATGGTATCCGCGAAGGGTTCAGTTGGGGAAGCAGAGCCATCCAAAACATTATGGAGAGAAGGCATTAGGAATTCGAGACATTACACAAATGTTAGAGAAACCAGGGACGTGGAAGTCTGGAAGGGGAGCTGAAGGATGAGAAGAAGAGTCATCACCCAGACTGCCTACAGCTGGACACGTTGGAGCTGCCGAGAAATCTGAGAGGCCCAGATGTCTGGGTGGTTCAGTTGGTTAAGTGTCTGCCTTTGGCTCAGGTCATGATCTTGGGGTCCTGGGATTGAGCCCCGCATCAGGGAGCCTGCTTCTCCCTCTCCCTCTGCCTGCCACTCCCCCTGCTTGTGCTCTCTCTATGACAAATAAATAAATAAAATCTTAAAAAAAATTAAAACAAAACAAACAAGACTGAGATGTCAACCACTCTGGTCAGGCCCTGAAATGGGACCACAAAGGGAGAGCTCAAAGACAGGTTGTTTCAAAGCTGTTGCCTCTGTGAGTCTGCCACCGTGCATCACATCAGTCTGGGAGTACGTCTGGACTGCTGTTGGTCTCAAGGCCAATGACTGAGAAGATGCAGAGGGAACAGAGTGATGACAAGCTGGCACCTGCCAGACACCTTGGAGTCTGTCCTTTGCCTCATCTGACTAGACATCCTGAAGATAATGGCTGTTGTCTCATGTATGCCTTGCAAATTTCACTCAAGTGCTTCTTCTGGCCAGATCTAACTTGGAAGGTGGAGAGAAGGGGATTTTGGGAACCGTACTGAACAGGTTGGCACTTGCCCAATCCAGCACACACTGCATGCATTTTTCCATGCCTTATGGGGAAATGGTACCACTTTATTGTGAGAGGCTCTGTTGTGAGAGGTATAGAGGTACAGAGATCTAGGCATTTATGTGTGGGTTGGAGGTGGAATGAAGGGTGGGAGGGATAGTGCTATCATGGTTTTGAGTGATCGGTCCAATTCTATTTCCTGCTGGAAAACAGAAGCCAGCCTACAATTCCTGGTGTCTAAGACTTATCTACAGCTGTGGTTTCCAACACTTAGTTCACATGAACCTCTAGGCCCACTGTCATCTGTCTCCATTAAAACTGGTTTTATGAAGACTACTAATGACCTGCTTGGTGCTAAACCCAATGGACACTTTTTGGTTTTTATCATATGTAATTTGGGGATGGTCAGGGGAGTATAAATGGTCAATCATTTCCTCCTTCATGTTCTTTCTTTCTTGGTTCTTTGAATGGATTATTCTTTCGAGAATTCTTTTGTTCTCTCCATCCCTTAAATATTTGTGTTAGGGGTATAGGTAGGGCTCTCTCCTACTCGGTGGTGGCCTGGAGCAGGCTCACCACAGCTCTCAGGAACCAATGGGATGCATCTCTTCATAGTTCACCTTCCGTGATGATAAGTTGGTCATTTGAAATTGACCACAGTGGGAGTATTTACACCACAGACATCAGCAACTGCTGCAGTCAGAACTTCTCTTGCTAGAGAGCTGACTGGGAAACACTTTAATAGCAGCACATAAGTGCTTCTAGACCGGCCCTTCACACTCTCCCGGGATAATCCACAGTTATAGTTTCAAGCACTGTCTCTGTATTGATGCCTCTCACATCTTTCATCTCCAGTTAAGATCTGTCTTTAGGCCCAGCTTTTCAAATACCTCTGGCTTCCTCTGGCTGTTCCACAAGCATATCATATTTCCCCTTAAAATAGCTTTTTTTTTTTTTTTTAAATCATCTGTCTTAGTGAATGACACTATCCTTGCCCTGTTTTTCACCTCTCATCTCCCCACCCCTTATTCAAACAATCATCAAATATTCATCCGGTATGCTCAATTACTACTCAAGTCTTTCTAAAATCCAGCTGCTTTTCTGGGTACCCATTGCAACAACCCCGCGTCAGGGTTTCTCTTCCAGATCATTGCAACGGCTTCCAAACTGACTTTCCTGCCTTTGGTCTTACCTCCTCCCAGTCTGTTCTCTATGCTGCAGCCAGAATGATCTTTCAGAAGCACAGATATGATCATGTGACTCCCTTGTTTAAAACCCATCACTGGCTTCCCACTGCTGTCAGGTTAAAGGTCAACTTTAATTTACATGGTGCACACATTCTTTACGAAAAGACCTTGCTTACCTTTTCAACCTCATGGCTTATTATGACTTCCCCAGAGGTAATTTTTCTTTAATTCTTTTTTTTTTTTTTTTTAAGATTTTATTTATTTATTTGTCAGAGAGAGTGAGCACAGGCAGACAGAGTGGCAGGTGAAGGCAGAGGGAGAAGCAGGCTCCCTGCTGAGCAAGGAGCCCGATGCGGGACTCTATCCCAGGACGCTGGGATCACGACCTGAGCCGAAGGCAGCCACTTAACCAACTGAGCCACCCAGGCGTCCTTCTTTAATTCTTTTTAAAGAATTATATTTATTTACTTATTTGAGAGAGTGCACAAGCAGGGGTTGCCGCAGATAGAAAGGGTGAAGCGGGTTCTCCACTGAGCAGGGAGCCTATCGCAGGGCTGCATCCCAGGACCCTGGAATCATGACCTGAGGTGAAGGCAGATGCCTAACCAATTGAGCCACCCAGGTGCCCCTTTTCTTTTCTTTATTTTTTTTTAAATTTTATTCATTTATTTGTCAGAGAGAGAGAGAGCACACACAAGCAGGCAGAGTGGCAGGCAGAGACGGAGAGAGAAGCAGGCTCCCCAAAGAGCAAGGAGCCTGATGCGGGAATTGATCCCAGGACCGTGGGATTATGACCTGAGCCAAAGGCAGCGGCTTAATGGACTGAGCCACCCAGGCATCCCCGACTCTTCTTCTTTTAATAAAGATTTTATTGATCTATTTGAGGGAGAGAGAGGGAGAGCACATGCAGGGGGGAGGGGCAGAGGAAGAGGAAGATTGATAAGCAGACTACCTACTGAGTGAGGGCCTGACTCTGGCTGGATCCCAGGGTCCTGAGATCATGGCCAGAGCCAAAGTCAGATGCTTTGCCAGAGCCAAAGTCAGATGAGACACCCATGTGTCCCATTCCCAGATATTTTTCATTCCAGCCACTTCACGCCAAGATTTTTCACTTCAGGGATTTTTAATTTTTGTTTATTATTATTATTATTATTATTTTTAAGTAGGTTCCATACCCAGAATGCAGCCCAACTTGGGGCTTGAACTCACAACCCTGAGATCAAGACCTGAGCTGAGACATGAGTTGGATGCTTAACTAACTGAGTCACCCAGGTGCCCCCATTTCTGGGGTTTTTATTCTGCAGTGCCCTCTATCTGGACCCATCCTCTCCGCTCTCACCTTTTCTGTTCACTCTCCTCATCTTTTAACTTAGAAATTGCCTCTTCTGTGTGGCAGAGATAATGCTATGTGTTCACCAAATCATTTCATCTTCTTTCTTGGGCCCAGGAAACCTGCATGACCCATCTCTCTTGCATGTAGGCAGGGCCACGTGGGTAGTCCTGGCTAATGGAATGTAAAGGAAAGTTCTGTGTGTTTTCCAGATGCAAGTTGTTAAGTATCTGATGTGCCTTTCCCTTACACACCCACCCCACCCCACCCCTGACCTCTACACCAGCTGGATGACACAGGGACATCCTTGAAGCTCTAAGTTTGTGTGGTCACAACATGGAAGCCGCCTGGGTTCCTGAGACACCTTTGGAGGAAAGAGCCAAGAAATCTGCCCAAGGTGAACAAAAAAATACTCATTGTCTTCCATCATTCACATTTGGACATTGTTTTACCAAGTAGCAATAGATGTCCCCATTAATGCAGTTTGGGAATCTGTTCCCACATGCCCCTTGAGACTTGGTCAAGTCGTCCTCTATCTGTTCCCATAGCACCTCGCTCTTGATTGCTCATATAGACCTTCTTTTTATGTAACAGAAATGGCAGTTTTCTTGTTTCTTTCTGGCAGCTGGAAGCTCTCTGAGGCCAGGGACTGTGTCTGTTCACGGTCGCCTAGAACAGCATCCAGCACGACCATAACTGGTTCGCTAGACGGCTGTGCCAATCCTTTCCTATCCCCTTTATTAATCAATGGAGGCCTCATATTTGCATCAAGTGCAGAATCTCTTGAAGTTGTCCCCTCCCTCACCCAGTTATCCAAGAAGAATAGTGGCTTGTTCAGTTCCAAGGGATAAGTTCTGCTGTCAGGCATCAGGCAGAGAAACAGCTAGAGAATGGAATCAGTTTACCCATGGGCTCTGGCTTAAGGCTTCTGTCCCTTAGATAACTGCTCTGTGGTATCACTTTAGTCAAGGCCTGGCCCCCACTGCTGTTCCTCCTCTGTGGCCTTCTAGACCCTGACATGGGACCTGGATCACCTGTGTGCAATTCTCCATCATGGTGTGTTCCCCCGAAGCCTCTGATGTTCTTTGTTCCTGCCCCTTCTCAAGCCTTCAGAGTGGTTGCTGGGACATTGAGTCTCATAGGGAATGGGTCAGAACTTCATGGCTTTCCTCCCAGGATGTTTCTTGGTCCCCATGCAAATTTACAGTGACCACCTACGTTTACCAAGCTTCAAGAGACAACATTTTTCAGGCCACAAAAGTTCCTTTTGTCCCTTCTCCTAGAGCAGCAGGTGCCTATTCGTCCCCTGTTTACATATCTACTAAAGGCCACTCGTGGGCCACCCCACCCCCAACAAAACACAGACAAATTCTTTTTTTTTTTTTTAAGAATTCAACTCAATTTTATTCCAGAAGGATACTAGTTCAGCTAGCATCATCTATTAAACATTTCACCTTTAAGACATTAAGTATATATTTTATTTTCATATACAGTTATATCTATATCTTTTTTAAAAATTTCTTTTCAGTGTAACAGAATTCATTGTTTTTGCACCACACCCAGTGCTCCATGCAATGTGTGCCCTCCATAATACCCACCACCTGGCTCTCCCAACTCCCCCCCACCCCCCCGGCCCCTTCAAAACCCTCAGGTTGCTTTTCAGAGTCTACAGTCTCTCATGAAAACACAGACAAATTCTAAAGGACTTTCTCTGTTCAGCCAAACCAGGAGTTCTCCAACTTTTTTGCTTCAAAATACATTTTTCCTCTTAAAAATTATTAAACTTTTATTTTGGGGCTTTTATTTATCTACCTTTCTATTATTAGAAATTAAAGTAGAGAAATTTAAAAAATTTATCCATTAATTCATTTAAAATTAACAATAATAGGGGCACCTGGGTGGCTCAATGGGTTAAGCCTTTGCCTTCGGCTAAGGTCATGATCTCAGGGTCCTAGGATCAGGCCCTACATCGGGCTCTCTGCTCAGCAGGGAGCCTGCTTTCCCTTCTCTCTCTGCCTGCCTCTCTGCCTACTTGTGATCTCTCTCTCTCTGTCAAATAAATAAATAAAACCTTTAAAAAATAAAATTAGCAATAATAAACCCTATACATGTTAATGCAAATAAGATGTATTTTATGAAAATAGCTATGTTTTCCAAAATAAAAAGCTTTTTGGACACCTAGGTGGCTCAGTGGGTTGAGCTTCTGCCTTGGGCTCAGGTCATGGTCTAAGGGTCCTGGGATCTAGCCGCGAATTGGGCTCTCTGCTCAGCGGGGAGCCTGCTTCCCCTTCTCTCTCTGTCTGCTTCTCTGCTTACTTGTGATCTCTCTCTGTCAAATAAATAAATAAAATCTAAAAAAAAAGAAAAAAAGCTCTAGGGGCACCTGGGTGGCTCAGTGGGTTAAGCCTCTGCCTTCAGCTCAGGTCATGATCTCAGAGTACTAGGATTGAGCCCAGGATTGGGTCCTCTGCTCAGCAGAGAGCCTGCTTCCCCTCTCTCTCTGCCTGCCTCTCTGACTACGTGTGATCTCTCTGTCAAATAAATTAAAAAAAATCTTTTTTTTTTTTTAAAGATTTTATTTATTTATTTGTCAGAGAGAGCGAGAGAGAGCGAGCACAGGCAGACAGAGTGGCAGGCAGAGGCAGAGGGAGAAGCGGGCTCCCCGAGGAGCAAGGAGCCCGAAGTGGGACTCGATCCCAGGACGCTGGGATCATGACCTGAGCCGAAGGCAGCTGCTTAACCAACTGAGCCACCCAGGCATCCCAAAAAATCTTGTTTTTTTTAAAAAAGATTTCATTTATTAATTTGACAGACAGAGATCACACGTAGGCAGGGAGGCAGACAGAGAGAGGAGGAAGCAGGCTCTCCGAAGAGCAGAGAGCCAGAGAGTCCTGGGATCATGACCTGAGCCGAAGGCAGAGGCTTTAACCCACTGAGCCACCCAGGGGCCCCAATAAAAAAAAAATCTTAAAAAAAAAAAAAAAAGCTCTAGTGAGAAGAATGATGTTGTTTCACATTTTTGTAAATATCTTTACTATCTGGCTTTATGGGAGACACTGGATTCTCATAGTTGCTTCTGTATTCAATCTGTTGCCATAGGTAGTTTTGGTTGAAGTACTTGGAAAATGGAGGAGTATTTTAGTAGCCTTTTTAGATAATCATAGATATTATTCTTTCATATCACACCGAAACTTGACCAGTGGTATTTTCTTAAAATTTATTGCAATGTAGAATCTGAAATCATATCATATATATTGATGTATTTTGCAGTTTGAATGGATCTTTTACCCATACATAACTTTGTCACATCATGGATTGGTCATGTAGGAAATGTTGGTCCACTGAATTATGCAGATCTTTTGAATGTTGACATAATCCATTAAACAATATTAAAAGAATCACATTTGTTATTTTCACCATTGATCTCATCAGAATACCTTTAAGTACGGAGAAGCTGTTAAGCTCACAGTGGCAGATACAAGTTTTCCAAAATTCTAATTTTCCCTTAAAAGCTCACATTTTATCACTGGCAACCAGCACTGTCAGTTGTTTTCCTTGAAGTGACAGGCTCACTTCATTTATGTTTGAGAAAATGTGCCAAATACCCAAGTCAAAATAATCATAGTATGTCTGTCAGTTCTTTCAAGTAAAAAGTGGTATTCTATGAAAAAGCTGCTAGTTCAGCTCCGAACTCAAGCAATCACACAAGTGTTTTCCCGTGGGGCAACCATGCTACTTTGGTATGCAGCAGAAATGTTTTATTTCCATTTTGTTTCATGGAAATTAAAAGATGCATAGGGTTGAGATTTAATACAATGAATGGTTTTAAGTAAAGGTGGTTTTATTTTGGGGGCACCTGGGTGGCTCACTCAGTTATGCGTTTGGGCCTTCGGCTGATGCCATGATCCCAGAGATGGTCCTTGAAGTTGTACTTCAAGAAGGGAGGTTTTAGGCAGAAGGAACATTGTGTATGCAACCCTGTGAATTTCCTAGGGTGTGAATTTTAAGACCAAGACATTCTAGAAATAACATGTGTGAGAGAGGAAATTAGTGTGTAAACCTATGGCCCCAGAGTTCCTGAAAGAAGAAAGGAGGTCCTTTGTAGGTGTGCTTGAATTGAGACAATGTTCTTATCTTCTTGCATTTGCTAGAAGAGGATCCTCTACAGATTGGGACTCTACCATAGGGCAGCTACTAGACAAGCAGTGAAGTCCCTGGAGAAGGCCATATGCTGCCAGAAATTGTGGGTAATGGATTAGGACAAGAGTCAAAGACTTTTATTAGTGACTTGATCACACCTTAGAGATGTTCAGTAGTGACAGATCTCTGGGAAAGGGGAGTGAAGGACAATGACAATATACTGAAAGAAGTCACAAGCAGTCTCAGAGAACTTTAGATGCCTCCACAGCAATGGCTGACTGCTGGGAAGATTATTTTCCCTGTGGTGGAAGTAACCAGGACTCACACATCAAAGTCTTTGAAGATGCACGAGCTGGAAGGAGAAAAGCCCTATGCATTTGTGTTAGTATTGCAGAGTTTGTTTGTTTGTTTTTTAAGATTTTATTTATTTATTTGACAGACAGAGAAGTAGGCAGAGAGGCAGGCAGAGAGAGAGGAAGGGAAGCAGGCTCCCTGCTGAGCAGAGAGCCTGACACAGGGCTCGATCCCAGGACCCCGGGATCACGACCCAAGCTGAAAGCAGAGGCTTAACCCACTGAACTACCCAGAGCTACCCAGGCGCCCCAGTATTGCAGAGTTTTGCAAAGAGCTGCAAGACCTGGATGGGAGAGCTTTGAAGGAAAAAAGCAGGCTGAGTTAGAGGCAGTGACTGCCGCTACTACTCACAGTGACGTGTACCTTCTGTAGGAGGCAAGACTCAGGGTCTAAGCCTAAGAACCCAGTAAAATCAAAGATTTTGTTTCTTTATTTATTTGAGAAAGAGAGAGACAGTGAGAGAGGGAACACAAGCAGGGGGGAGGTGGGAGAGGCAGAAGCAGGCTTCCTGCAGAGTAGGGAGCCCGACGTGGGGCTCGATCCCAGGACCCTGGGCTCATGACCCAAGCTGAAGGCAGATGCTTAACAACTGAGCCACCCAGACTCCCCAAGAATCCAGTAAAATCAAGAGACAGGCACATGTCAGAGATATTGTGAGGCTCAGCTCCAGCAAAAATCACAATAAAGTGAGTCAAGTGAATTTTTTCTGTTTTGTGGTGCATATTAAACTTATGTTTACATTATACTATAGCGTATTAAGTATGCAGTAGCGTTGTATCTAAAAAAAAACCCCAATGTACCTACTTTAATTAAAAAATAGTTTATTGCTGGGGTGCCTGGGTGACTTAGTTGGTTAAGCATCTGACTCTTGATTTCAGTTCAGGTCATGATCCCAGGGTTGTGAGATCAAGGCCTACATGGGTCTCCACACTCAGTGGGGAGTCTACTTGAGATTCTCTCCCTCTGCCTCTCCCCTGCTTGCATGCATGTGCTTTCTTTCTCTAAATAAATAAACATACAAATAAATAAAATCTTCAAAAAATACTTTATTGCTAAAAAATGCTAAATGTCACCCAAGCTTTCAACAAGTCATAATCTTTGTTTTTGGTAGAGGGTCTTGCTCAGATGTTGATGACTGCTGACTGATCAGGGTAGTAGCAGGCGTGAAGGCTGCATCGACTCTTCTTTTTGTGAATGATTTCTCTGTCACATGCAATGCTGTTTCGTACTATTTTTGCCCCAAGTAGAACTTCTTCCCTTTTTTTCCTAAAGATTTTTTATTTTATTTTATTTTTATTGATTTACTTGGCAGACAGAGATCACAAGTAGGCAGAGAGGCAGGAAGAAAGAGGGTGAAGCAGGCGCCCTGCTGAGCAGAGAGCCCAATGTGGGGCTCAATCCCAGGACCCTGAAATCATGACCTGAACCAAAGGCAGAAGGTTAATCCAGTGAACCACCCAGGTGCCCCATCTAAAGATTTTATTTATTTTTTAAAATTTATTTATTTGTCAGAGAGAGAGGGAGAGAGAGCGAGCGAGCACAGGCAGACAGAGTGGCAGGGAGAGGCAGAGGGAGAAACAGGCTCCCTGCTGAGCAAGGAGCCCGATGTGGGACTCGATCCCAGGACGCTGGGATCATGACCTGAGCCGAAGGCAGCCGCTTAACCAACTGAGCCAGCCAGGCGTCCCTAAAGATTTTATTTTTAAGCAATCTCTACACTCAATGTGGGGTTCAAACTCACAACCTAAGATCAAGAACTGTACATTCACTAATGAGCCAGGCAGGTGCCCCAGAACTTCTTTCAAAGTTGGAGTAAATTCTCTCAAAACCTCTCACTGCTTTAGCAACTAAGTTTATATAATATTCTATGTTATATCTAAATATAATTTGTTGTCATTCCAACAATCTTCACAGCATCTTCACCAGGAGTAGATTGCATCTCAAGGAACCAATTTCTTTGCTCATCCGTAAGAAGCAACTCCTCATCCACTCAATTTTTTAAAAAAGATTTTATTTATTTATTTGACAGAGAGAGAGAGTGAGCTGAGCAGGGAGCCCAATCCAAGGCTTGATCCCAGGACTCTAGGATCATGCCCTGAGCCAAAGGCAGTCACTTACCTGACTGAGCCCCCCAGGTGCCCCTCAAGTTTCATTACAAGATTGCAGCAACTCAAATCTTCAAGCTCCTCTTCTAACACTAGTTCTCCTGCTATTTCCACCCCATCTGCATTTACTTCCTCCCCAGAAGTCTTGAATCCCTCAAAGTCATCCACGAGGGTTGGAATCGGCTTCTTCCAAATTCCTGTTAATGTTGATGTTTTGATTTCTTCCCATGAATCATAAATGTTCTTAATGCCATCTAAAATGGTGACTCCTTTCCAGAAGGTTTTCAATGAACTTTGCCCAGATCCTTCAGAGAAATCAGTATCTATGGCAGCCATCGCCTTATGAAATGCATTTCTTAAACAGTAAGGCATGAAAGTCAGAATTACACATTGATCCATGGGCTGCAAATGAATGTTGTGTTAGCAGGCGTGAAGACAGTGTTCATCTCATTGTACAGCTCCATCAGAGCCCTTGGGGGACCAGGTGCACTGTCAATGAGCAGTCATGTTTTGAAAGGAACATTTTTTTCTGGAATATTTTTTTTTCTGAGCAGTATATCTCAACAGTGAGTTTAAAATATTCATAAACCATGTTATAAATAGATGTGTTGTCATCCAGGCTTTGTAGTTCTATTTATACAGCACAGGCAGAGTAGATTTAGCATAATTCTTAAGGGCCAGAGGATTTTCAGATTGGTAAGTGCATTGGCTTTGACTTTAAGTCACCAGCTGCAGTAGCCCCTGAGAAGAGAGTCAGCCTGTCCTTTGAAGCTGAACATCGACTTCTCTTCTATAGTGATGAAAGTCCTAGATGGCAGCTTCTTTCACTATACGGCTATTTTCTTTACACTGAAAATCCACTGTTCAGTGTGGCCACTTTCAGTAATGATCTTAGCTAGATCTTCTGGAGAACTTGCTGCAACTTTTACATCACCACTTGCTTCTTCCTCTTGCACTTTTACGCTATGGAGATGATTTTTTCCCTTAAAACTCACGAATCAACCTCTGCTAACTTCAGAATTCTCTTCTGTAGCTTCCTCACCTCTTTCAGCTTTCACGGAATTGAAGAGAGTCAGGACCTTGCTCTGGAGGAGGCTTTGGCTAAAGGGAATGTTGTGGCTGGTTTGGTCTTCTCTCCAGGCCACTCAAACTTTCTCCATATCGGCATTAAAGCTGCTTCATGGGGTGCCTGGGTGGCTTAGTGGGTTGGGCCTCTGCCTTCGGCTCAGGTCATGATCTCAGAGTCCTGGAACCGAGCCCCTCATCGGGCTCTCTGCTTGGCAGGGAGCCTGCTTCCCCCCCAACTCTCTGCCTGCCTCTCTGCCTACTTGTGATCTCTGTCTGTCAAATAAATAAATAAAGTCTTTAAAAAAAAAACAAAAACAAAAACAAAAAAACCTTGCTTCCCCACAAGTATCCTTGGAACTGGGGATAGACGCTAGATTTGCCCCTGAATATAGGATGGGATGGTGAGCCTTTTTTTTTTTTTTCAGTTATAATTGACATATAACATTATATTAGTTTCAGAAGTATGACATGATGGTTTGATGTTTATATATATTGCAAAATGATCACTACAATAAATATAATTAACATCCATCACCATTCATAGTTACAGACTTTTTTTCTTGTGATAAGAACTTTCTTTAAAAAATTTTTTAAAAATTCCACGATAATTAGCACACAGACATACAGTGTTATACTAGTTCCAGGTGTACAATATAGTGATTCAACAATTCTTTACATTACTGAGTGCTCATCATGATAAATGGACCTTAATCCCCTTAACCTTTTTCACTCTTCCCCCCATCTACCTCTCCTCTGGCAACTACCAGTTTGCAATCTGTGAGAATTTTTTTTTAAAGATTTTATTTATTTATTTGAGAGAGAGAGCATGAGCGAGGAGAAGGTCAGAGGGAGAAGCAGACTCCCCGTGGAACTGGGAGCCCAATGCGGGACTCGATCCCGGGACTCCGGGATCATGACCTGAGCCGAAGGCAGTTGTCCAACCAACTGAGCCACCCAGGCATCCCTTTTTTTTTTTCTGAGAGGGAGAGAGAGAGAACCAGGAGAGGGGCAGAGGAAGAGGGAGAGAGAGAATCTCAAGCAGACTCCATGCTGAGTGTGGCCTGATGAGGGGCTTGATCTCATGACCTCGAGATCATGACATGAACTGAAATCAAGAGTCACATGCTCAACTGACTGAGTCACCCAGGTGCTCCTCTCTGAGAACTTTTAAGATTTACTCTCTTGGGGCGCCTGGGTGACTCAGCTGGTTGAGCGTCTAACTCTTGGTTTTGGCTCAGGTCGTGATCTCAGGGTTATGATCTCAAGAGTTGTGGGATCGAGCCCTGTGTCGGGCTCTGCTCTCAACACAGAGTCTGCTTGAGATTCTCTCTCTTCCTCTGGGCTTTCCCCTGCTCTCTCTCTCCCTTTATCTAATAAATAAATAAGTAACATCTTAAAAAAAAAGATTTACTCTCTTAGTAACTTTTCTTTTTAAATTTTTATTTATTTGTCAGAGAGAGAGAGCGAGCGAGCACAGGCAGACAGAGTGGCAGGCAGAGGCAGAGGGAGAAGCAGGCTCCCTGCCGAGCAAGGAGCCCGATGTGGGACTCGATCCCAGGACGCTGGGATCATGACCTGAGCCGAAGGCAGCCGCTTAACCAACTGAGCCACCCAGGCATCCCTCTCTTAGTAACTTTTTAAGTGTCACTATTGTCAAAATACCCTTGAGACAGGTTGTAACAGTTTCACTTCCACAGGCTAATTCTTAGATCCTTTTTTTTTTTTTCCCAGAGAGAGAAAAGAGATAGAGAGCACAACAGGGGAAGTGTTAGGAGAGAGAGAAGCAGGCTCTCCAACCCCCACCCCCAAGCAAAGAGCCCAACGTGGGACTCGATTTCAGGGCCCTGGGATCATGACCTGAGCTGAAGATGCATGGACAACTGACGGAGCCACCCAGGCATCCCTTCCACAGGCTAATCCTAATCTTGAAGTGCATATTGACCCTAGATGGCTGAAGGACTTGGGGACAGCCAGGCAACTGAATTTTGGGTTACATACAAATCACTTGTCTGGTATTGCTTTAGGAGCTTTCACACCAGTGGCTATCCTTGTGGTTCCTACCAGGTGGGCCTTGGTTATCTTCTTTTTTTTTGTTTCTGTTTTTGTTTTGTTTTAAAAATTTATTTTAGTTTAGAGAGGGAGTGAGAATGGGGGAAGGGTGGGGAAGGGAGAGACAGAATCTCCAGCAGACTCTCCACTGAGTGGGGAGCCCAACATGGTGCTCAATCCCACTATCCTGAGATCCTGAGATCATGACCTGTGCTGAAGTCAAGAGTTGATGCTCAACTGACTGAGCCACCCAGAGGTCCCAAGGGCCTTGGTTATCTTGTCATGCTCTTCCTTAGTTTCTTTTGTTGGTTTCATATCCTCTGTCCACCCTTTAAGCTTCTTTCTTTTTTGCTTTGTATGTTTCCCCAAGAGATTTGATTCTATCTATGGCTTCCGGCTTCACAGGTAGATAGATACCTTCCAGATCTACAGTCTCAGAAGCAAACCCATGTGTTCTCTGCTGCCGTTTTTATACTATTGTGTACACACTAGCAGTGCCCAGGTTGGTGACAGGGGTAAATACTGATGTATCTGAGGGCAAGTGAAAGGAATGTTCTGTCCTCCATGGGGATGGAGGGGTGGTGTAAGCTGGTGGCTGGTCAAGGTTGAAGAGCAACAATAGTTGTCACAGTCTGATATCTCGGCTCTGAACTGGAGGGTGAAAAAAAGGTAACCTCCAAGGCCTTAGCCAGAAAATGAAAATAAAAGGAGCAACTTGGCCACCGCCATATATACCTCTGTAATGGGCCTCCCAGGCTCCAGTTTCTGCTTTTATAATCCATCCTCCAGCTCACAGTAAGTGAGAATTATGGGGTGCCTGGGTGGCTCAGTGGGTTGAGGCCTCTGCCTTAGGCTCAGATCATGGTCCCAGGGTCCTGGGATCGAGCCCCACATGGGGCTCTCTGCTCAGCAGGGAGCCTGCTCCCCCCACCCCCGCTGCCTGCCTCTCTGTCTACTTGTGATCTCTGTCTGTCAAATGAAGAAATAAAAAAAAAAAGTCCCACCCCCAACTTGAATGTCTTATCTTTGTGGCTTCCAGAATCAAATCTGAGTGATTTAGCACAAGGTCATCAGACATCTGGAGTCCTATCTGCCATGAGCTTCCTGGTTTCCCGCTCCTCCCACACGTTCCCAGCTGCCCTTATCCTTGAGTGCAGTGGCTACACTGAGTTTCTTACCATTTGACACCTCCTTTTCTTCTTGGCTTACTTGTTGAATAGGGACCTGCCTAAAGGGTAACCTCTTTTACAAATTCTTTTCTACTCATAACGAATCCTTGAAACAGAGATAATCACTCTCTGCACTGCTGTGGAAGTGAAGGCATACTTGTGTTATGGTACTCATCACGCTGGACTGTGGGTCATCTGACTGCATTGCTTGACAGGCATTCCATGGGGGCGAGGGCCAAGCATCATAGTCATTGTCAGAGTTCAAGTTCAGGTTTGTTACATTGCTGAGTGGGAGGCATACAGACAGATTCACCATACCACGCAGAGCTCGCTGCAGTTGCGTTCTTTATTTAAGGCACTACCAGAACTCCTTCAATGTATGTGAATATTTGTTCTCATATTTTTCTGATATTTTGGCCCCTTGAATTTTTTCCCAGCTTTATTAAAGTATGATTGGTAAATAAAAATTATATATATTTGGTTTTTATAAACATAATTTTTGGGAGAAATTTTTTATTGTAAAATATGCATAACATAAAATTACCACTTTAACCATTTTTGAGTCTTCCCCCTTAAATTTTATTGGCAAATAATTCAAGGACATCCATTCCAATTCCCCCCCTCCAACATTTGATAATATATTGAATATCTATCTATATCAATCAATAGATTTCCCTAGACCAGTAGAAATCTGCATATTGTCTGAGAGGTTCATCACTTAGAATGAGCAAATATGGGACACCTGGCAGTTGGAAGAGCACGTGACTTTTTTAAAAAAAATCTTTTTTTTTTAAAGATTTTATTTATTTATTTGAGAGAGAGGCAGTGAGAGAGCATGAGCGAGGAGAAGGTCAGAGGGAGAAGCAGACTCCCCGTGGAGCTGGGAGCCTGATGCGGGACTCGATCCTGGGTCTCTGGGATCATGACCTGAGCCGAAGGCAGTCATCCAACCAACTGAGCCACCCAGGCGTCCCAAGCACGTGACTTTTTAAAGAAAGATTTTATTTATTTATTTGAGAGAGAGAGAGAGAGACAGCATGTGGGAGAATAGGAACAGGGGGAGGGGCAGAGGGAGAGGGACAAGCAGACTCCCCATTGAGTGGGAAGCTGGAGGCAGGGCTTGATGCCAAACCCCGAGATCATGACCTGAGCCGGAGTCAGACACTTAACTGATTCAACTACCTTGGCACCCCTGGTAGAGAGATTACTTAAGTAAAAACTTGGGGGCCTGGGTGGCTTAGTTGGTTGAGCATCCAACTCTCAGTTTCAGCTGAGGTCATGATCTCAGGGTCTTGGGATCCACCCTTGAGTTGGGCTCCGCAGCGAGGGCAGAGTCTGCTTAAGATTGTCCCTCTCCCACTGCTCCTCTCCACCACTCACACTCTCTCTCTCGCAAAATAAATAAATAAAACCTTAAAAAAAAAGAAGAATGAGCAAGTACCCCATGTTTCCGACCATTTTGTTTGTGCAAATGCAGTAATAATCATAACTAAACCCTTTTAAAGGTTTGAGCACCTTAGAAGGGGGTCACTCCTCAAAGCCAAACTAAATATTTTGGTGAGGAATCAAAGATTGATTTTATTAATTTTTATTTGTTTTAAATTTTTAAAAAAGATTTTATTTATTTATTTGACAGAGAGAGACCACAAGAGAGGGAACACAAGCACAGGAAGTGGGAGAGAGAGAAGCAGGCTTCCCCACAGAGTGGGGAGCCCGATATGGGACTCAATCCCAGGACCCTGGGATCATGACCTGACCCGAAGGCAGACTTAATGACTGAACCACCCAGGCGCCCCCAAAGATTAATTATAAAAGGTGTGAGAATACTTTGAATCTTAATTGGGCTTCAGAAATAGTCTTTCAGCTTCTTTCTCTACATTTCACTTCGAGTTTCTATATATCCACAGAGGCTGGTAGGAAAAATATATGTACTAATTAAGTCATGATGTTTTGAATTTCTGTTTTCTCCCTTCCTTCTTATAATCCAAATTTCAAACAAAATTTTTTTCTTAATCAGTTTTATTTATCACGAGAAGTCACATTCTTTGGAGTGAAAACAGCATTAATAGATAACAGCCAATGATTGAATCTAAGCATGCATTCCAATGTAAAAATATTCTTGCTCTCTTTCTAAAGTGGTGCCATGCTGTTCAGGTTTAAGCAAGGCAGGTCTCTTTCCATTTCATGGCTGGGAGATGTTAGGATAGACCCGTTCAGCTGTTTCTGTAGAAAATGATTTCTAAAAATCCTGGTGACCTCGTTCTGCCCTCAAATAACTTTAAGAACAGTTGGATATAAAAACTTCAGACTTTACATATTCACAACTCTCTGAGGAATACAATCCCTATTAGTTTGAGAAAAAGCTTACTTTTTTTTTTTTGAGTTAGAAAGCTCTAATATGACATGTTTGCACATGCTTGGTGCGTACCTCTGAGTCTGCTGATGAAAAGTGATAGGAGGCTTTTATAGCATATGTGTAGGTGCAGGTTTTTCCTTTATTTACCATGTCCTGGAACTTAGAAATGCATATGGAATTTATGCTGTAACCTTTCTCTCGAAGTTAAAACTTTACATCTGCTCGGCAATATAAAAACAGAGATCCCACTCCGACGTTGCAGAAGTCATGCAGAAGATCTTACGGTGGCGATTCCAAAGAACAGATGTCAGCTTTGTCCTCAGCAAAGCAGGCCAGAATGTTCTGGCACTCCCTAGGAAAAGGGTGCTGTTTTTGTTTTTGTTTTGTTTTGAGGATCCATACAAGATTTTCACACGTATTCTGGACAGGGCCCTAAGTGAAGATTGTTGATGGCTGGTGAGGTCAGACTTCTGACACCTGGGGTTTAAAAATAACTTACATCAGAGTTCCTTCTGGAGCACTGAAGGTAGTTAATTCTTCAATGCCTCACCCAGGACCCCCTAAATGTTTGGCTACCATCCAAAATGCAAGCCTTTTGTAGCATCCTTTCCTCTGGTTTAAATTCCACATTGTTCTACATTTCCTTTCCCCCATTTATCTTCCAGCTGTTGTACTCTGATCTCTGGAAGCTCTTCCATCAAAAACCGAACCCCCTATACTCTAAATATCTTTCCAGAAGCCTTCCTCTCCTTACTCAAAAAGATCTACTCACTCTTACTACCTCCCTTACTGTTGCCAGCAGTGTTGTTTTCCTGGGAGTCTCCATCCCTGTAAATAACTTCTTTTTTTTTTTTTTTAAAGTAAATTCTACAGACAACATGGGGCTTGAACTCACCACCCCAAGATCAAGAGTCTCATGCTCTACTGAGTCATCCAGGCACCCCTAAAAAATTTCTTAGTAGCAAAGTAATTTAAAAAAATGAAATAAAAACTATCCCCCAGCCAGAAGATAAATATTTTTTTCAGATTTTATTTATTTATTTGAGTTAGAGAGAGAGCAGGAGCAGGGGAGCAGAAGGAGAGGGAGAGGCAGACTCCTTGCTGAGCAAGGAGCCCGACCTGGGGCTGGATCCCAGGATCTGGGATCGTGATCTGAGCCAATGGCAGACACTTAACTGTCTGAGCTACCCAGGAGCCCTGGAGATAAACATTGTTATACTTTTGAGTATATCCTTCAAAACATGTGTAGTGATTATGCTATATGCATTTTCCCCCACATAACACATATGCTGTAAATTTCTTTAACAATGTTTACTATAAATTATTCCAAATATATAATGAAAAATAGAAATACAAGGAACTCTTGCATATCCACTAACTAGTCTTACGAATTGTTTTTAAAAGATTTTATTGATTTATTTGAGACAGAGCACAAGCAGGGAGGAGGGTCAGAGGGAGAGGGAGAAGTAGACTCCCCGCTGAGCAGGGATTCCTGACTTGGGGCTCCATCCCAGGACCCTGAGCTCATGACCTGAGTGAAGGCAGCTGCTTAACTAACTAAGCCACCCAGGTACCCCTGGATTTATGAATTTTAATAGGCAATATATTGGATACCTTCTGGTTATCACTCCAGATTCATTCTTTATTCTTCTACACCCTGCAGAGTACCCCAAAAGGCTGGCTTGTATGGAATGACCAACCAACTGCCTTGGTCTTTGGCTTCCAGTTGGTCCAAGGGAAGACCTATGGGAGGAACCAGCAGGAGGAGATGGAATGGTAGGTGAGTGAGGTCAGGGCATTTCTTCCTTTCACTCCCCAGCTCCCTTCCTGCCAGGTTGCAGGTTGTTGGCTGAATCCCTTCACTGAAAGCCTTCGTTCCTGAATGACAGCTGTCTCCCCATAGCTATGCTCTCTCTGGGCTCTGATAAGCTCTTTGTACCTACAGATGAAACAACTCTCTGCTGTGATTAGCCCTTAGGACACTACTGTCTCTTGTTGGTTTCCTCAAATGCTGTCTATAGCTGGTTTGTTTCACTTATGTCCCTCCCTTCCCCCACCGTTCAAAGAATCTTTATAGAGGGGATCAAATCAATGTGAGGTCAATAAGGTGGGCCCCAAATCAATACGACTGTTGTCCTTCTCAAAAGGAGAAATTTGGACACAGACACTGAGGGAAGGCGTCATGAAGGCACAACAAGAAGAGGGCCATTGACAAGCCAAGGAGAGAGACCCTTCCCTCATATTCCTCGGAAGAAATCAACCCTGCCAACACCTTGATTTGGGATTTCAGCCCCCAAACTGTGTGAAAATACAATTCCAGTTGTTTAAGCCACTCAGTTTTTGGCAATTTGTAATGGCAGCCCCAGCAGACCTTTATAGTCTCTTCATCTAATAATGTTGAACTATCTCGTTTGAGTATGTTATCTGTTTCCTTTTGGAGCTGGATTGATCTAGGTCTATAATCTACCAACTTATCTATGCCTTATTGACTTCAGATTTTTTTTTTTTTTCTGTTAAGAAATTGACTGCTGCTGGGGTGCCTGGCTGGCTCAGTAGGTTAAACATGTGACTCTTGGTTTCAGCTCAGGTCATGATCTTAGGGTCATTGGATCAAACCCAGCATCTGGCTCAGCATGCAGTGCAGAGTCTGCCTGAGATTCTCTCTCCCTCTCCCTCTGCTCCTCTCCTTGCTCCTCCCCCTGCTTGCACATGCTCGCTCTCCCTAAATAGATAAAAATCTTAAAAAAAAAATTGAACACTGCAGATACATGAGCTGCTTTCATGAGTGTTTGCACAACACTCTGAACATACTGGAAAAGTCTGAGCCATCATACTCCTCGAATATCAGCCCACATCTAGACTTTCCCACCCACATGGAAGTAAGACTCCTCTGGAGCTGTTTGTCCCTCCAAGATGCTGTTACTTTTTGGTCACTTTGATCAAAATGAGCCATGGAATCATTTGGTAGCAGCTATTTTTGTGCATATAAATGCTTTTTTTTTTTTTAAGATTTTATTTATTTATTTGACAGAGATTACAAGTAGGCAAGAGAGGCAGGCAGGGAGAGAGAGGAGGAAGCAGGCTCTCCACAGAGCAGAGAGCCCGATGTGGGGCTCGATCCCAGGACCCTGGGATCACAACCTGAGCCGAAGGCAGAGGCTTTAACCCACTGAGCCACCCAGGCGCCTCTGTGCATATAAATGCTTTAATCACCCCTAAAATTAAACCAGTAAGCAGTTGTTGACTTACTGACAACCCACACATCTGTTTTGTGGAAGTCTCTTTTTTAAAAAAAGATTTTATTTATTTATTTGACAGAGAGAGATCACAAGTAGGCAGAGAGGCAGGCAGAGAGAGAAGGGGAAGCAGGCTCCCCGCTGAGCAGAGAGCCCGATGCAGGGCTCGATCCCAGGACCCTGAGATCATGACCTGAGCCAAAGGCAGAGGCTTAACCCACTGAGCCACCCAGGCACCCCAAAGTCTCTTTTATTGTAAAGAGACAGTACAGTATTCTGAGCATTTCACCTCAAGCCTTTTTATTTTTAAATTGTTATTTGTTTGTTTTTTGTCATTCATTAAATTGAATTTTTTTAAAGAACACTACTAAAGAAGGGAAAACTTTTAGTACTCCTGATTTTTATTTTATTTTTTTAAAGATTTATTTATTTATGTGGGGGGAGTAGTGGAGGAGCAGAGGGAGATGGAGAGAAAGAGAGAATCTCAAGAAGATTCCCCACCGAACATGGAGCCCAACATGGGGCTCAACTCAGGGCTCTCTCCCACAGCCCTGAGATCACAACCCAAGCTGAGATGAAAAGTTGGATGTTCAACCCACTGAGCCACCCAGGTGCCCTAAAACTCCTGATTTTCAAGAAAGGGAATAAGGGGTGCCTCACAGGCTTAGTGGTAGAGCATGTGACTCTTGATCTTGGGGTTGTGAGTTCAAGCCCAACATTGGGGGTAGAGTTTACTTTAAAAAAAAAAAAGGCCTTAAAAAAATAAAAAGGGAACTAAAAAGCCAGACACTTTTCACTGGAAACACCCTACTAAAAAAATACAAACAAACAAAACCACCAAACCTCTCTCTGCCAAATTAAATTTTAACAATGTCAAAGGTAGTGAAATCAAGCTTTATGTTCTCTTGCCTATCTTGGATAATTAGCAAAGCCGGTCTTTCAAACAGAATTAACCAAAGAAGAATGGACAGTTTAGGAAAAAAGAATGTAGCAGCCTTGGGGCAAATATAACTAGAAATTGAAAATTCAATCCATATTACATTTTGAGCTACTGAATGTGATTTGACTATGTGGGAGAGTGGCCTGGTAAATCCCTCCAACCACCGTCCATCTTAAAACATGGCACAGAAAACAATGCTTGTCACTTAGGTTAGTATTTCACTGTGGCTTTCAAGATAATATGCTGTCCATTTTTTAATAACATTTAAAATGTTCATCTCCCTTTGAGCACTTATAGCAAAATTATTAGTGCTTATGGCTTACTGCAGACAGTATTTATGCTGCTTTCCAGAAGCCACTTTTATCTGTTGAAAAAAAAATCCCACTGTAGGATTTCCAACCTTTTAGGCTAACGTCTGACTCTATTAGCTCTTAAAGAGAAGAACCATAAATAATCTTCCCATTTTACATTCTATGCTTTTAGCCAGAGCATTAATCACAGAGGTTTCTTCCTTTGCCTCATGAGAAAAGCCAGTCTTATAGTTAGAGAATTTGGTTTACAAAATATGGTTTTTAGGGTAGGCAGGCATGGGGGTTGGATGTAGAAAGAAGAAGGGGTCTTTGCTGGGCATTATGAGTAGAAAACGTTGGGAACAAATGAGTTATTTTCTTTGCGGGGCCAGATCGTATCTCAGAGATTTCCCTAGTAGTACATGGGGTGGGGGTGGGGGTGGGGGTGGGGGTGGGGCATCCTATTAACTTTTTCAGGTCAGAAGAGTACCATTTATCCATCACAGTAACAAGGCACTTGAGCCATCTGAGCCATCCTGTGGACCAGAGGAGTTGATGTGGCTCCCACAGGGCTTACAGTGTTTAAACCTACTGGGGCGGGTAACATCAGCACAGATTAAGGCTGATTAAACTGCGCTTCTTTTTTCATGGGCTTCTTCTGAAATTCACATGCATACAATTTAATTATTATTATCTTGAGTTTTCTTGTCATTGAAGTGATGAGAATTCTTGGATGTACTTCATTCAGTAGTAAATAGGTATTTTCTTTTTCTTGCAAGGTGATCATGGGAGAGCAGTTTTTAACTCAGTTCTCTCTCTCTCTCTCTCTCCCCCTCTTTTCCCCCTTTATTTCAAAAGCACCTCATCATCCTTAGAGTTAGCATGGCAAGGCTCAATGGTGCTAGTTCTGGTTCAACCATGAATTCCCTATGTCATTTGTTTTTTGAACTAGGTTTATACGAGGTTAGTAACTCATTTCTGAGCCTCGGAAATTGCTTGTTTGATTTTACTTACTGACAAAATTTGCCTTTTAATTTTTTTAATGTTTTTATACTATCTCTGATTTGACTTCAGTTAGCTCTGATGTTTAAGGAACAGTTTCAGTTGATTTGGATTAATAGCAGTAATAATTTACTAAATGGCAGTGTTATTCATCCTTAAATATATATCTGGTCTTGAAGTCTCCAATTTCTGTAATAGCTGTAAGTGGGAACAAAATGACTGATTTACCACATACAAATTTTTCCTATACTCCTCAAAATCACTGTAAAGAAACAAATACATCAGATTTTCTTTTTATTTTTCACGAATCTCAAAGAACTTTATCCTACTGTTTTAACTTCAGTATCTCTCTTATCTCATTCTGTTCACCATTGAGCTGCTAATCTTTCATCATTTGAATATTATTGTTTCGAAGATACTCGATCGATAAGTAAAATGTCCATTAAGAAATAGTATATTTTTTCTTTTCCTGCTTGCTTTGGCTATTTGGATGCTAAGAACAGAATGTTCTCAATTCTTAGAAACATTTTCTTCCTTCTTTTTTCTTGATCCTATTTCCTTTCCTTATGTTTTAAAACTTTATTATTCAGGGGCACCTGGGTGGCTCAGTGGGTTAAGCTCCTGCCTTCAGCTCAGGTCATGATCTCAGGATCCTGGGATCAAGCCCCATGTGGGGCTCTCTGCTCAGCAGGGAGCCTGCTTCCTTCCTCTCTCTGCCTCCTTGTGATCTCTCTCTCTGTCAAATAAATAAATCTTGAAAAAAATATTCAAATCATTTATTCTTTAACAGTCTTCAGTTTGTACTTCATTAGGCATTTATTTATGTATATATGTATTTATTTATGTTGTGCTGAAATACACTTGACCCATAATGTTACATTAGTTTCAGGTGCACAGCATAGTGATTCAACTTCTCCATGTCTTATACTGTGCTCACCACAAGTGTAGCTACCATCTGTCACCACACAACACTATTCAGTATCACCAACTATATTCCTTACGCTGTACCTTTGATCCCCGGGACTTATGCACTCCATAATGCAACCCGGGATCTCCCACTCCCCTCACTCATTTTGCCCATCCCCTCACCTGCTCCTTTTTGACAACCATTAGTTTCTTCTCTGTATTTATGGGTCTGTTTCTGCTTTTTTTTTGTTTGTCCATTCGTTTGTTCCATTTTTTAGAATCCACATGTAAGTGAAATCATATGCTCTTTGTCTTTGACTTATTTCACTTGGTGTAATACCCTCTAGGTCCATCCATGTTGTTGCGAATGGCAGGATCTCATTCTTTTTTATGATTGAGAAAAATCAAATCATTTTATGAATGGAGTGGGTTACAGATAAAAACATTTTCTACAAATACTTTTGTATTTTTCCAAAAGCAGTAGTTCAACAAGTATTTGTTGAACAAATGGGAAGTTTTTAAAAATTGTATTTGGTGACCTGAGGGATAACTCATTTCTCTAGTGCTTTGGTAGAAATTTCCCGGGCATCTTGGCATCACAGGGAAGGGGTTGGGAAATCCTGAAAAGTCAATATTGCCTGTCAGATTAGTGGAATGAGGAATCAAAATGAAAATTAAAGTAAGGAAAATTAAAAAAAAGTTATATTTCTTAATCATCTGAGACTGTAGATTAAGATTTGTGCTACTATATATAGAATTCAATGATATCAGTGTGGGAAGAAGGGATCAGAAAGGTCCAATAAAGTTCCCACCCCCTCACTCTGCACTGATTCCCGGTAACAGAGTCCAAGATGTGCTAACACCAAATACAGCACCTTGGTTTATTGAGCATCTTTTAAAAAATATTATTTATTTATTTGTGTGTGAGAGAGAGAGCACAAGCAGGCAAAGTGGCAGGCAGAGGTAGAGGAAGAAGCAGGCTCCCCGCTGAGCAAGGAGCCTGATGCAGGACTTGATACCAGGACCCTGGGAACATGACCTGAGCCCAAGGCAGCTGCTTAACTGAGCCACCCAGGTATCCTAGTTTATTGAGTATTTTAAGATGAAGGAATCTGAGAAGTGGCAGATGCAGGAAGAGTTCTCTGACCTTCCCTGTCTCCCGTGAAGAAGGTTAGGAGCTTCAGGTATGAGAAGGGTGCTCCCTCTTCGTGGAGGAAAGAAACATCTCCTAACTCTAAAGATGGAGGGGACATAAGAAGAATTTGAATGGATAGACCTTGTTAAGTTTCCCCCAGTTTACTACCCTTAGCTCATGTCCCTTTGTCCTATCATGTTTTTCCACAACTTTTCACCCTTCATCAAACCCAGTATAAAAATGCTCATGTGTAACCACTTCTTCAGATGGTCATTTCTTTAGGAAGGCTCCTGTGTCATGTTAAACTTACATGAAATACATCTGTATGCTTTGCTCTTGTTAGTCTTTCATCAGTCCAATTTATGGGCCCCAGCAAGAGAACCTATTATGGGCCACCCAGAAGAGAAGAAAGAGATTTTTCTTCCCCTGTACTATCTCTTCAAATATTTTGAACATACTTCTTTTAAACTTTCGCTTATTGATTTATTTTTAAATTTTAATTCCGATTAGTTAACATAGAGTGTAATACTAGTTTCAGGTGTACAATGTGGTGATTCAACACTTCCATACGGGACCCTGTGCTCATCTTGACAAGTGCACTCCTTCATCCTCATCACCTGTTTCACCCATCCCTCCACCTCTCCATAATTATCTCTTATTTTTATTTAAATATTTATTTATTTATTTTAGAGAGAAATAAAGAGAGAGGGAGGGAAAGGGACAAGCAGGTTCCTCACTGAGCATAGAGGCTCTGGCCCAGGTCCCAGAGATCACAACCTGAGCTGAGACCAAGAGTGGGATGCTTAACCAACTGTGCCACCCAGGAGCCCCTAAACTCTCTCTTACATCAGTTTACTAAAAACCAGTTCTTGGGTATAAAAGATCACCTTCAACCTGTCTGCTGACTTTTCCTCATAATGGTTTATTTCTTGGTGTGGTTTCTGATTATTTACTGTAAAGTCATCTTCAGTAAGGCTTGTTTAGTTTTCTATGAAAGTCATGCTAGGTCGTTTTTACTGGAAGAAGCACATGAATTGGAATCAGTCAGGATTTGGTTCTGACTTCAGGTTCTCTACTTCTGGTTCTGTATATTTGGACTCATTGTTGGACCTTCTTACACCTCACATGTTTTATCTCAGGTGTTTCATGAGCCAAATGGAGATGCTGCAGAATCGTTTTGGTGAGAATTCAATAAGGTTACTGGCACCAATACACTCCATAAATGGTACTTGTTATTACTTGGATAAATACTTCATAAAAGGTGAGCGTCAATAATGAACAAAGTTAAAAATGTCATGTCCTCAAAGTGATCATCTTTGACCTTCAGTCTCAGATTCTGACTCTTAAATTTTCTCAAGTTGTGTGTTTCCCTTTATAGCATTTGCTGCCATTGGTAACTGTGCGCTGATTAGCTCTGTGACTGTTCCGCTGAGCAGATGCAGACTCAGTGCTGGGTTGGAGAGATCTTGTGTGGCCTGGGGAGAACTCCGTGTCTCTAACCAGGGCATTTCCCACTTGGATCTGGTAGTTCTTTTGAGGGAGCAAGGAGTTCAGCGTTACTCGATTTTCCAATTTTTTCACATAACCCAGAGCCTTTAAATTTTTATAGGAAATGTCTTGATTTTAAAATGTAAGGAAATGATTCAATTTAAAAAAGACATTGTGGGACACTAGGCTGGCTCAGTCAGAAGAGCATGTGACTCTTGACCTTGGGGTTGGGAGTCCAAGACCCACATTGAGTGTGGAGATTACTCACAATAAATAAATTAATTAATTTAAAAAAAAAGACATCATGGGGCGCCTGGGTGGCTCAGTGGGTTAAAGCCTCTGCCTTCGGTTCAGGTCACAATCCCAGGGTCCTGGGATTGAGCCCCAAATCGGACTCTCTGCTGAGCAGGGAGCCTGCTTCCCCCCCTCTCTCTGCCTGCCTCTCTGCCTACTTGTGATCTCTCTCTCTGTCAAATAAATAAATAAAATCTTAAAAAAAAAAAGACATCGGGACGCCTGGGTGGCTCAGTTGGTTGGACGACTGCCTTCGGCTCAGGTCATGATCCCAGAGTTCCCGGGATTGAGTCCCGCATCGAGCTCCCAGCTCCACGGGGAGTCTGCTTCTCCCTCTGACCTTCTCCTCACTCATGCTCTCTCTCACTGTCTCTCTCTCAAAAAAAAAAAAAAAAAAAAAAGACATCATGTGGGCCAACAATACTCATCTGTGGGTCACAATAGATCTAAGAGCTGCTGGTTGACAGTCTCTGGTTTCAGGATGCCTGGATGGCTCAGTCGGTTAAGTGTCTGCCTTTGGCTCAGGTCATGACCATAAGGTACAATCTCTGGTTTTTCTGTCTTCATGATTAGACTGTTATGGTCACCACTGTTTGTGCACTGCCTGCCACAGTAGGGGCACATAGGAGGCATTAAATATTTGCTGAAGGAAAGAAAAGGGGGAATAAAGAATAAATAAAGAATAAAGAAAAAAACAAAAAGGAAGGAATAAAGAATAAAAGACAGCTATTGATTTATTTTTTTCTCTCTGTAAAGAATTATATTTGAAAAATTGCCAATATTGAGAATATTAGATGGTCTGAGCAAGTTGATAGATTTCGTATTTAAGAGTTCTATGTTAGGTAATATAAACTAAGAAAAAGCACTCACTGCTTCTCTGCATAATTTTTAGGGAAAAACAAAATTATGAGTTTTTTTGTTTTTATAACCAAATGTTAATAAGCTGAAAAAACTGTTTCAACTACCTCAGAAGCAAAATTTGCCATGTGTAAGTATTTTATTGTGAAGACTATTGGTTACATGTTGTCAAACCAATTTTGGTTTGCTGGGAAATAGAATTTAATCTCTGACCTCAAGTTTTATTGTGTAATGAGCTCACCAAATACACTGAACTGCAGATTTCCCTGGTAGTATGATTTGTGTACTGACATGAATTCTGGAAGTCATTGCAGCTGTCATTTGGTGAAAAATAGGAAAAGAGAGGCTTTGGGGAGCTTAGGTTTCTAGAGCCAATGGAAGGGGGAAACCCTTAAATGCTAGATTATTTAGAAACTGTGGAGATCGAAGTGGCCATCTTTGACATATTTGTAAATTTAAGGATTCCTAGAGATTTGTCTTAGGGGACACAAAATATGCACTAGTAACTAGAGTGGTCTGCTGCTCAGATTACTGAATTGCAAAATTGAAGATCAAAAATGTTCCTAACAGACATGTAGGTCTTGTGTATACTTCAGGCACTTTGGAGCAGGAAAGTAAGTATTGAAAGTGATGGTGGAGGAGGCCATCTCTGTGCAGAGGGAGCTTCCTGTTGAGTTGGGGAAACAAGACCGATAACTGGGGAAGGATAAAAGACTCTGTGATTAAAGGCTAAGCCATGTGTTAGACTCTAAGTGTCATGGGAAATCAGAGGGTAAAAATCACAGTAGGCCACACAGATTTGATAAGATTGCCACTACAGCTTCAAGAAAGTATCATTATGTTTTAGAGAGGGAAAGAATATACATCCTTATCATGGGCCTCTCTGCTTTCCCAACTTTGTTAATTTTGATCTTGGGCTTTTCGAAAAGAGACAGTGAAAAAAAAAGTAAAAGTTGATTCTTTGTCTACTACCCATTTACATATTTAAAATATTTTTTCTGTAATTCCCATGTTTAACCAGTCAACAAGTCCTATGATTTCTTTGTTCAAATTGTGTTTTTTACTGTAATACCCTAGTTGAGGACTTTATAATTTCATGCATGGCTTTTGATTTGTCTAAGTTCAGTCAGCAAGTGGCAAAGCCTAGAAGAGAAGCAAAGTCTTGGGCTTTGTCTTTGACCCCATATAGTATGGTCTACCCTCTACAATCTTAAAATATTCTCTGTCATTGGTTAAATAAACCATAGCACGTTCTCATGATGGAGTAGTATACAGCCATCATAAATTATGATTTATACTTATTTTTATTGCTGTGTACGTTGTTCATAGTGTATTAACAAGTGAAAAAAGTAATTAGTAAATATGATCCCATTTTTGTAAACTTATCTTTATGTATATGCTTGCATGGGAAAGATCTGGAAGTTTTATTCTAGAACGTTAACAATAGTTGTTCTGAGTGGTGGGATTTTAGATAATTTAGGTTTTTTTCTTTATAATTTCTCATTTTTTGACATTGATCATGCATTATTTATGTAATTAATAAATGATATGTTAACATCCCATTTTTCAGTTTTTTAAAAAAGATTTTACTTATTTACTTGAGATACAGCGAGTGAGAGAGAGCACACGAGCAGAGGGTGGGATGAGAAGGGCAGAAGGAGAGGGAGAAGCAGGCTCTCCATTGACCAGGGAGCCTGATGTGGGGCTTGATCCCAGGACCCTGGGATCATGACCTGATCCTAAGGCAGACACTTAACCAACTGAGCCACCCAGGTGCCACCCCTCCAACTTTTTCAGTTTTTAAAAAATTTTATTTAAGTAATCTCTACACCTAATGTGGGGTTTGAACTCACAACCCCAATATCAAGAGTCATATGCTCCACTGACTGAGACAGCCGGGTGCCCCAATATCCCCTCTTTCAAAAATCATGAAGGGCTCTTATTGCTTACACAGTTAGAAAGATTAAAAATTATTTTGTTCACCTGAGTTATTATTTTTTAAAATATTTATTTATTTATTTATTTATTTATTTATTTGAGAGATAGAGAGAGAGAGTGTGTGTGTGTGTGTGTGTGTGTGTGTGTGTGTGAGCTGGTTGGGGGTAGCTGGAGTGGAGGCAGAAGGAGAGGGAGAGGGGAAGCAGATTCCATCCTGAGCGTGAGGTCCAACATGGGGCTCCATCTCACAACCCAGAGATCATCATCTGAGCCAAAACTAAGAGTGGGTTGCTTAGCCGACGAAGCCACCCAGGGTCCCCAGTCACCTGGGTTATTAAAAACAAACATATTAGTGCTTAGGTCCTACCTCAGACTGGTGAAATTAAAATCTCTGTGGGGTAGGTCCCAGGCTTTGGCTTGCTCTTTCTTTCTTTCTTTCTTATTATTTTTTTAAAGATTTATTTGTTTATTTGAGAGAGGGAGAAAGTGTGAGCAAGGGGAGGGGCATAGGGAGAGGGAGAGAGAATCTCCAGCAGTTGCCCCGCTGAGGGAGTCTGACTTGGGCCTCCATCCCAGGACCCTGAGATCAGGGCCTGAGCCAAAATCAAGAGTCAGTCACCCAACTGAGTGAGCCACCCAAGAACCCCTGGCTCTGGCTTTTTTGAAAAGTGTTTTAGGTGGCTCTAATGTGCATCCAGCTCTTACCTGAGAACAAACTAGAACTACAAAATCTCAGGTTCAACCCCAGATCTACCGAGACAGAAGCTCTGGGACTGGGGCCTCACAAACTGTTTTAACAAGTTTCCTGCCAAAATTTCAGAACCACTATCACCAAGTAAAAGCTCAGCTTTTACTGACACTTAGGCTTCTTTATGTATCCTCAACCTCCCCAAGCTTACTCTTTGCCTCACTCCAACTGAGCCACCCAAGTGCCCAGATCATAATATTTTTGGATGGTCACAGAATACTTCACAATTAAAAAAAATTTTTTTTAAAGATTTTATTTATTCATTTGACAGACAGAGATCACAAGTAGGCAGAGAGGCAGGCAGAGAGAGGGGGAAGCAGGTTCCCCGCTGGGCAGAGAACCCGATGCGGGGCTCCATCCCAGGACCCTGGGATCATGACCTGAGCAGAAGGCAGAAGCTTTAACCCACTGAGCCACCCAGGTGCCCCAATACTTTACAATTTAAGCAGTCCTTCTGGGGCACCTGGGTGGCTCAGTTGTTAATCGTCTGCCTTTGCTTCAGGTCATGATCCCAAGGTCCTGGGATGGAGTCCTGCATGGGGCTTCCTGCTCAGCGGGAAGCCTGCTTCTCCCTCTCCCACTCCCCCTGCTTGTGTTTCCTCTCTTGCTGTGTCTTTCTTTGTCAAATAAATAAATAAAGTCTTAAAAAAAAAATAAAACCACTCCTCTTAAGATTTTCCCCTATTTGTTCCTTTTTCTATTTGTGGGTTATGTTTATATTCCTAAAGTTCTCCTTTAAAATGCTCAGGCAAATTTTCATATGTCATGAAACATTTTCTTTAACACTCTTTTTAAGTCTGTATAGTTGTTTGGAAATCCAACTCTTTCTCTTTAGCACTTTTCTGTATCTTTTGCTCTTCTCTCTGAGAAATGTCCTCAGTGGTAGTTTTCAACACTTCCACTGAGTTTTTAGTTTCTGATAACATATTTGTAACTTTTTTTTTTTTAAAGATTTTATTTATTTATTTGTCAGAGAGAGAGGGAGAGAGAGCGAGCACAGGCAGACAGAATGGCAGGCAGAGGCAGAGGGAGAAGCAGGCTCCCTGCCGAGCAAGGAGCCCGATGTGGGACTCGATCCCAGGACGCTGGGATCATGACCTGAGCCGAAGGCAGCCGCTCAACCAACTGAGCCACCCAGGCGTCCCCATATTTGTAACTTCTAAAAACATTCTTTTTCCTGATATCTTTTTAGAATATTTTATTCTTATTTTGTGGTGTAATATGTTATTTAAGTTTTCTTCTTTTTTCTGTTAACAACTTATTTAATTCTATTATTTTTAAAAATTCTTACTTATTTATTTGTTTTTATTTTTCTCACCATAGCACACACCCTCCCCAATGTCCATCACCCAACCACCCCATCCCTGCCACCTCTCTCCCCTCCAGCAACCCTCAGTTTATTTCCTGAGATTAAGAGTCTCTTATGGTTTGTCTCCCTCTCTGCTTTCATCTTGTTTCATTTTTCCCTTCATCCTCTGTCTTGTTTCTCAAATTCCTCCTATCAGTGAGATCATATGATGATTGTCTTTCTGTGATTGATTAATTTTGCTTAGCATATCACCCTCTAGTTCCATTAACGTTGATGCAAATGGCAAGATTTTTTGATGGCTGCATAATATTTCATTATCTATATACAACACATCTTCTTTGTCCATTCATCTGTTTATGGACATCTAGGCTCTTTCCAAAGTTTGGCTATTGTGGACATTGCTGCTATAAACATTCGGGTGCACGTGACCCTTTGGATCACTACATCTATATCTTTAGGGTAAATACCCAGTAGTGTGATTGCTGGGTGATAGGGTAGCTCTATTTTCAACCTTTTGAACAACCTCTATGCTGTTTTTCAGAGTGGCTGCACCAGCTTGCATTCCCACCAACAGTGTAAGAGGGTTCCCCCCCCCCCTTTTTTAAAAAATTTATTTATTTGTCAGAGAGAGAGGGAGAGAGAGCGAGCACAGGCACAGATGGCAGGCAGAGGCAGAGGGAGAAGCAGGCTCCTGCTGAGCAAGGAGCCCAATGTGGGACTGGATCCCAGGACGCTGGGATCACGACCTGAGCCGAAGGCAGCCGCTTAACCAACTGAGCCACCCAGGTGTCCCAAGGGTTCCCCTTTCTCTGCATCCTCGCCAACATCTGTCATTTCCTGACTTGTTAATTTTAGCCATTCTGCCTGGTGTGAGGTGGTATCTCATTGTGGTTTTGATTTGTATTTCCCTGATGCTGAGTGATGTGGAGCACTTTTTCCTGTGTCTGTTGGCCATCTGGATGTCTTCTTTGCAGAAATGTCTGTTCATGTCTTCTGCCCATTTCTTGATTGGATTATTTGTTCTTTGGGCGTTGAGTTTGATAAGTTCTTTATAGATTTTGGATACTAGCCCTTTATCTGATATGTCATTTTGCAAATATCTTCTTCCATTCTGCTGGTTGTCTTTTGGTTTTGTTAACTGATTCCTTTGCTGTGCAAAAGCTTTTGATCTTGATGAAGTCCCAATAGTTCATTTTTGCCCTTGCTTCCCTTGCCTTTGGTGATGTTTCTAGGAAGAAGTTGCTGTTGCTGAGGTCAAAGAGCTTGCTGTCTGTGTTCTCCTCAAGGATTTTGATAGATTCCTGCCTCATATTGAGGTCTTTCCTCCACTTGGAGTCTATTTCTGTGTGTGGTGTAAGAAAATGGTCCAGTTTCATTCTTTTGGATGTGGCTGTCCAATTTTCCCAACACCATTTGTTGAAGAGGCGGTCTTTTTTCCACTGGACATTCTTTCCTGCTTTGTTGAAGATTAGTTGACCATAGAGTTGAGGGTCCATTTCTGGGCTTTCTCTTCTGTCCCACTGATCTATGTGTCTGTTTTTGTGTCAGTACCATACTGTCTTGATGATCACAGCTTTGTAATAGAGTTTGAAGTCTGGAATTGTGATGCCACCAACTTTGGTTTTCTTTTTCAACATTCCTCTGGCTATTCTGGGTCTTTTCTGGTTCTATATACATTTTAGGATTATTTGTTCCATTTCTTTGAAAAAAGCTGATGGTATTTTGATAGGAATTGCACTAAATGCGTAGATTGCTTTAGGTAGCATAGACAATATTTGTCTTCGAATCCCTGAGCATGGAACTTTTTCCATTTCTTGGTGTCTTCCTCAATTTCTTCCATGAGTACTCTATAGTTTTCTGAGTACAGAGTTGTTGCCTCTTTGGTTAGGCTTATTCCTAGGTATTTTATGGTTTTGGGTGCAATTGTTAATGGGATCAACTCCTTAATTTCTCTTTCTTCTGTCCTGCTGTTGGTGTATAGAGATGCAACTGATGTCTGTGCATTGATTTTATACCCCGACACTTTACTGAATTCCTGTATGAGTTCTAGCAGTTTTGGAGTGGAGTTTTTTGGGTTTTCCACATAAAGTATCATATCATCTACAAAAAGTGAGAGTTTGACTTCTTCTTTGCCAATTCTGATGCTTTTTATTTCTTTTTGTTCTCTGATTGCTGAGACTAGGACTTCTAATACTATGTTGAATAGCAGTGGTGATAGTGGACAGCCTTGCCGTGTTCCTGACCTTAGGGTAAAAGCTCTCAGTTTTTCCCCATTGAGGATGATATTTGCTGTGGGTTTTCATAGATGGTTTTTACAATATTGAGGGAAGAACCCTTTATCACTACATTGTGAAGAGTTTTGATCAAGAAAGGATGCTTTACTTTGTCAAATACTTTTCAACATCTATTGAGAGTATCATATGGTTCTTGTTCTTTCTTTTATTAATGTATGGTATCACATTGATTGATTTGTGGATGTTGAACCAACCTTGCAGCCCTGGAATAAATCCCACTTGGTTGTGGTGAATCATTCTTTTAATGTACTGTTGGGAGCCTATTGGCTAGAATTTTGGTGAGAATTTTTGCATTCGTGTTCATCAAGGATATTGGTCTGTAATTCTCCTTTTTGATGGGGTCTTTGTCTGGTTTTGGGATCAAGGTAATGCTGGTCTCATAAAATGAATTTGGAACTTATCCTTCCATTTCTATTTTTTGGAACAGTTTCAGGAGAATAGGTATTAATTCTTCTTTAAATGTTTGGTGGAATTCCCCTGGGAAACTGTCTGGCCCTGGGCTCTTGTTTGTTGGCATATTTCTGATGACTGCTTCAATCTCTTTACTGGTTGTGTTTAGGTTTTTATTTCTTCCTGATTCAGTTTTGGTAGTTTATACATCTCTAGGAAGGCTTCTATTTCTTCCAGATTGTCAGATTTGCTGGTGTATAGTTGCTCATAATATGTTCTTCTAATTGTTTGTATTTCTTTGGTATTGGTTATGATCTCTCTTCTTTCCTTCATGATTTTTTTTTAAGATTTTATTTATTATTTATTTATCTGTCAGAGAGAGAGAGATAGAGAGAGAGAGAACAAGCAGGCAGAGGCGGAGAGAGAAGCAAGCTCCCTGCCAAGCAAGGAGCCTGATGCGGGACTCGATCCCAGGACTCCGGGATCATGACCTGAGCCGAAGGCAGCAGCTTAACTGACTGAGTCACCCAGGCGTCCCTCCTTCATGATTTTTAATTTGGGTCCTTTCTCTTTTCTTTTGGTTAAATCTGTCAGGAGCCTATCAATCTTATTAATTCTTTCAAAGAACTTACTCCTAGTTTTGTTGATTTGTTCTACTGTTCTTTTGGTTTCTTTTTCATTGATTTCTGCTTTGATCTTCCTTATTTATCTTCTTCTGTTGGGTTTAGGCTCCAGGTCCTTTTCTCCAGCTCCTTTAGGTTTAGGGTTAGATTGCATATTTAAGACCTTTCTTCTTTCTTGAGAGAGGCTTATATCACTATATACTTTCCTCTTAGGACTGCCTTTGCTGCATCCTAAAGATTTTGAACAGTTGTATTTTCATTTTAATTTGTTTCCATGAATTGTAAAAAATTCTTCTTTAATTCCTGGTTGACCCATTCATTCTTCAGTAGGATGCTCTTTAGCCTCCATGTATTTGAGTTCTTTCCAACTTTCCTCTTGTGATTGAGTTCTAGTTTCAAAGCATTGTGGTCTGAAAATATGCAGGGCATGATCCCAATCTTTTGGTACCAGTGGAGACCTGATTTGTGACCCAGGATGTGATCTATTCTGGAGAATGTTCCATGTGCACTAGAGAAGAATGTGTATTCTGTTGTTTTGGGAGGGAATGTTCTAAATATATCTGTGTTGTCCATCTGGTTCAATGTGTCATTTATTTAATTTTTATTTTTTTAAAAGATTTTATTTTATTTTATTTTATTTTTATTTATTTGACAGAGAGAGAGAGAGAGAGATCACAAGCAGGCAGAGAGGCAGGAAGAAGCAGGCTCCCCACAGAGCAGAGAGCCCGATGCGAGGCTCAATCCCAGGACCCTGAGACCATGACCCGAGCTGAAGGCAGAGGCCTTAACCCACTGAGCCACCCAGGCGCCCCAAAAGATTTTATTTATTTATTTGACAGACAGAGATCACAAGTAGGCAGAGAGGCAGGCAGAGAGAGGGAGGGAGGCAGGCGCCCTGCTGAGCAGAGAGCCCGATGTGGGGCTAGATCCCAGGACCCTAGGATCATGACCTGAGCCAAAGGCAGAGGCTTTAACCCACTGAGCCACCCAGGCACACCTCCCCCCACCCATTGTGTCATTTAAATCCTTTATTTCCTTGTTTATCTTTTGTTTAGATGATTTGTCCATTTTAGTGAGGGCACTGTTAAAGTCCCCTACTGTTATTGTATTATTGTCGATGTGTTTCTTTGATTTTGTTATTAATTGATTTATATAATTCATTGCTCCCATGTTAGGGGCATAGATATTTAAGACTGTTAGATGTTCTTGTTGGACAGATCCTTTAAGTATGATATAGTGTCCTTCTTCATCTCTTATTATAGTCTTTGGCTTAAAATCTAATTTGTCTGCTATAAGGATTGCCACCCCAGCTTTCTTTTGATGCCCATTAGCCTGGTAAATTGTTTTCCACCCCCTCACTTTAAATCTGGAGATGTCTTTGGGTCTAAAATGAAATTCTTGCAGACAGCGTATCAATGGGTCTTATTTTTTTCTTTTAATCCATTTTGATACCCTGTGTCTTTTGATTGGGGCATTTACCCCATTTACATTCAGGGTAACTACTGAAAGATATGAATTTAGTGCCATTATATTGCCTGTAAGGTGACAGTTACTGTACATTGTCTCTGTTCCTTTGGTTTATGTTCCTCTGTTCCTGGTTTATGTTACTTTTAGGCTCTCTCTTTGCTTAGAGGACCCCTTTCATTATTTCCTGTAGGGCTGGTTTCATGTTTGGGAATTCTTTTAGTTTTTGTTTGTCCTGGAAGCTTTTTTTCTCTGCTTCTATTTTCAATGACAGCCTGGCTGTATATAGTACTCCTGGCTGCATATTTTTCTCATTTATTGTCTGAATATATCTTTCCAGTCCTTTCTGGCCTTCCAGGTCTCTGTGGTTAAGTCGGCCATCAATCTAATATTTCTACCATTGTATATTACAGACCTCTTGTCCCAAGCTACTCTCAGGATTTTCTCCTTGTCACTGAGACTTGTATGTTTTACTATTAGATGATGTGGTGTGGACCTATTTTTATTGATTTTGAAGGGGGTTTTCTGTGCCTCCTGGATTTTGATGCTCATTCCCTTTGCCAAATTAGGGAAATTCTCTGCTATAATTTGCTCCAATATACCTTCTGCCCTCTTCTCTCTTTCTTCTTCTTCTGGGATCCCAATTATTCTAATTTTGTTTCATCTTATGGTATCAATTATCTCTTCGATTCTTCCTTTGTAGTCTAGTAGTTATTTATCTCTCTTTTTCTCAGCTTCTTTATTCTCCTTCCTTTGGTCTTCTATATCACTAATTCTCTCTTCTGCCTTATTTATCCTAACAGTAAGAGCCTCCATTTTTGATTGTACCTCATCAATAGCTTTTTTGATTTCTACTTGGTTAGATTTTAGTTCTTTTATTTTTGCAGAAAGGGATTTTATTTCTTCAGAAAGGAATTCTCTAGTATCTTCCATGCTTTTTTGGAGCCCAGCTAGCAACTTCATAATTGTCATTCTGAACTCTAGTTCTGACATCTTACTAATGTCCATATTGATTGGGTCTCCAGTAGTTGGTGTTCTTTTTTTTTTTTTTGAGGTGAGTTTTTCTGCCTTGTCATTTTGTCAAAAGAAGAATAGATGATGAGAGAACAAAATGCTAAAAGGGTAACAGTGACCCCAGAAAAATATACACTAAACCAAATCAGAAGAGACCCAAAACCAGGGGGAGAAGTAAGAAAAAAAAAAAAAAATATATATATATATATATATATGATTAGGCCGGTGAATAGAACAGAGCTACACACCTGATTTTTGGGGTATTTTGGCCTGTTAGAAGGAATTGCCTCCCAAAATTTTAAAGAAAGAAAAACTTTACATATATATATACATGTATATAAACATATAAATATATAAAATATGTATAATATAAATATACATTAATATAATATAAATATAAAATATATACATGGAGAGAAATGATAAAGGGATGGAATATGACTGTAATGATGAATATTAAAAATTAAAAAAGATTTAAAAGAGGAATTTATAAGAAACTGGTTGAAAATGGGATGCCTGGGTGGCTCAGTTGGTTAAGCGGCTGCCTTTGACTCAGGTCATGATCCCAGCATCCTGGGATCGAGTCCCACATCGGGCTCCTTGCTCAGCAGGGAGCCTGCTTCTCCCTCTGCCTCTGCCTGCCACTCTGTCTGCCTGTGCTCTCTCTCTCTCTCCGACAAATAAATAAATTAAAAAAAAAAAAAAAAGAAACTGGTTGAAAAAAAATTGGTTGATAAAAGAAAAGAAAAAAGGAGAGAATGTGATCAGGCTAGAGACTAAACAAAGCCATACGCTAGATGCTAGATTTTGGGTATATTTTGGTCTGCTAGAAGAAACTGTATCCCAAAATTTTAAAGAAAGAAAAACTTATATGTATACAAAAAATAAGGTTAAATACAATGAAGGGATATAATAAGACTGTAAAAGGAAACCTAAAAAAAGATTTTTTTAAAAAGGTATTGATAAAATGGTTAAAATAGGTTAAAATAGGAAAGAGGAAACATTCAAAGAAGATAGAAAAAGAAAAAATAATGAAGTTTTTAAAAAAGTTAACTTTGAAAGACTAAAGAATCATGGGAAAAAAAGGCATGAATTCTATGTGTTGTATTCCTGTAGATCTGTAGTTCCATGGTTCTCATTGATTGGTGAGCTTGGTCTTGGCTGGATGTTCTTGCTGTACTTCTGGGGGAGGGGCCTGGTGTTGTGATTCTCAAATATCTTTGCGGGAGGCGGAATTGCATCGCCTTTGCCAGGGGCCAGGCCAAGTAATCTGTATGGGTTTGCTCTCAGGACTTTTTTCCCCTGAACGCTTTCTGTTCAGCTTTGGAGGCAGAGAATGAAGATGGCGGGCTCCCAGTCTCCAGCCCCATAAGTGCTGATAGCTTGGGGTCCCACTCCTCAGTGCACCCTCAGAGAAAAGCAGTCAGTCGCTCCTGTTTCCCTGGTCTCTGGCTGCACTCTATGCTCACCCAGGCTGTGACTGAGCATTTCTTTTTCTTTTTTTTTTTTTTTAAGATTTTATTTATTTATTTGACAGACAGAGATCACAAGCAGGCAGAGAGGCAGGCAGAGAGAGAGGGAAGCAGGCTCCCTGCTGAGCAGAGAGCCCGATGCGGGGCTCAATCCCAGGACCCTGAGACCATGACCTGAGCCGAAGACAGAGGCTTTAACCCACTGAGCCACCCAGGCACCCCAATGACTGAGCATTTCTATCTCTGGTGCACGGCCCTGTTTGGAATCTCCAAACCCAGCAGATTCCTTCAGTGCACTCCCACGCCACTCCTCCAGGAGGAGAAAGGTGAGTCTCCCAGGATCTGCTGCTTGTGGGGTCCCTGCTCGAAGAGCAGTGGTCTCTCTGTGCCTTGGATCATGGTTTATGGCAACCCCAAGCTGATAGCCCACTCCTGGGCTCCATCTCTGCAGCCAGCTTTCCTGCTTCAATACCTGGGAGCTCTGCCACACTCAGATACCCTCGGTCTTTCTGAGACCCCGTGGGTCCTGAGACCACACTGTCCCTGTGAGGGCTCCACCCCCTGCTTAGCCTCTGGAGCAAAGTCCCTCAGTGGAGCAGACTTCTAAAACTTCTGATTTTGTGCTCCACTGTTGAACTGCTTGCTTGGAGCTGGCCCTTCCCCCCGTGGTCTCTTTTACCATGTATCACCTCAGATTCACTTCTCCGCATGTCCTTCCTCCCAGAAAGTGGTCACTTTTCTCTTCCTGGAATTGCTGCTCTTCTTCTCTTTGATCTTCTGTTGAGTTTGTAGGTGTTCAGAATGGTTTGAGAACTATCTAGCTGAACTCCTGGGAGCAGATGAAATCTTGCTGCCATCTTGCTCCCCCTCCCAAGTTTTTCTTTTTAAACTTTCTTTTTCCTACATTCTTTCTGTTTCTTTGAACTTGCTATTTTCCATTTGTTGTTTTGGTGTTTGTGGTATTTGTGAAGTTAGAGGAAATAGTGCACAAGACCACACTAATTTCTGAAACTAACTTCAATTTCAATTCAAGTCTCCTTTATTTTTTTTTTAAGATTTTGTTTATTTATTTGACAGAGAGATTACAAGTAGGCAAGAGAGGCAGGCAGGGAGAGAGAGGAGGAAGCAGGCTCTCCATGGAGCAGAGAGCCCAATATGGGGCTCGATCCCAGGACCCTGGGATCATGACCTGAGCCGAAAACAGAGGCTTTAACCCACTGAGCCACCCAGCCACCCCCACCCCCCCTTTATGTTTGATAATTCCCAGAAAGGACTTACAGAACTCAGAAGAACTCCATTTGGGGAAGAGGAAGGATGAGAGGATGTGGGATGATGAACCTTTGATTCCTGCATGACTACAGGGTCACCCTTAGTATAGAACTGCAGTTCTGCTGCCATCAATTACTGGAGGTAAAAGTTAACAATGGAATTTAGGAATGATGGATCCAGCTCCAAGAAGCTGTCTCATTAGATGCATACAGAAGTGCAAAATAACAAGAAACAAGCTAAATATACAATCCTTTGGTTATTGCTAAGTATAATAGCCACAATGAAAGTAAAGTAGAATGTTGGGGATGATCCTGACACTGGGCCAATCTTGGATTCTGGTTTCTCATCTGAATCTGGTTTGTAAATGGGCCAAGCTTAGATTCTGAGCTACAGCAGCCAATCTCTGGGCTCTTATCAAAGAGAAGTGTTATGTTGAAATAAAGGTAGTGAAGAAGATTAGAGTGGTTCATAAGAGAATGGGAAAGAGAAAGGCTAGGACCCTTTGAATGGTAATTAAGAAAAGGGATGAATAAAGTAGACATTGATAAGGTCAAACAACAATCTTAACGCAGCATACTTGGAAGTTGGATGGACTAATAAGAGGTTCTGCTGGTCCCCTAACCTTGAAGGGTTCTAAACAAGTCTGCTCTATTTATCCTAGTCTGGGAAATGTAAAAGGCCAGAAGACAAAGGCAATAATCAGAGATCTGATCTCCAATCCCTCAGAATAACAGGTCTGCAATCTAATTAAGATAAGGATTGAGAAAAGGGCCTTAGTCCCTTAGCCTTGGCCCTTCTAACCCCTGTCTGAAGAGTCAAGGTCATATGCACTTTAGTGGGTAACAGGGTCAGAAGATGGAGAAGAGATTTACTGGAATTCCTTGACATGGAAGCCCAATGCACTGTGGTTCGAAATCTGGTGATATAATCCTAACAGGGTTACACTTGTGTTGGCAAGATATGGAAATGCAGTGTTTGATAGGATCAAGATGCAAATTTGGGTGAAAATTGGAGGAATGACTGAACAAAGTTCATGTGAAGTATTTGAATCTCCTTTATTTGAATGTATTAGGGGGATGGATATTGTGTCTGATAGAGGAATACTTCTGTTTAGTATTGTAAAACAGAAGGCATATAAATTTGCCCTTCAGCCTATATTGATTTGACATGCTCACTGGAAATCTGTAAGATTACCCTAACCCACATAGGGTGTTAATTTGAAACAATATAGAATATCTGGTGGACAAAAACATTATTACTTTAATTAATTCCCTATTAGAAGCTGGAGTTCTGGCACAGAGAAATTCTCTATACAGTAACCCTGTGTGGAGTGCAGATTGAGGCTAAAGGTAAAAGCCAGTGAGCACCACCCAGCAGCGACCACTGGAAGTTGGAACCATAAAATTCCCATTTGAGAGATTACGAACATTAATTGAAACTGCCTCTATGACTGAAGGACATAAAATACTCTTGAAACCTGAAATATCCCAAAGGTCTTGGGTGATGTTGAAGAAATACTCTAATGGGGAGATAAGTTCCCAGAAGTATTTAATAATAAAATGAAAAGGGTTTGTGTGAGGACATATTACCATGGGAATGCTAGGGACTCTTTGTTTTGTTGTAAGAAAGCTTTGGCTGAAAACCAAGCAGTGGTCTATATAGTAAAGAATTTGTCTTGCCCCAAGAGAGTTCTGCCCTTTGCCTTAGGCTTCTGGGAGGTAATTTCTTTTTTCTTTTTTTTTTTTTTAAGATTTTATTTATTTATTTGAGAGAGAGGCAGTGAGAGAGCATGAGCGAGGAGAAGGTCAGAGGGAGAAGCAGACTCCCTGTGGAGCTGGGAGCCTGATGCGGGACTCGATCCCGGGTCTCCGGGATCATGACCTGAGCCAAGGCAGTCGTCCAACCAACTGAGCCACCCAGGCGTCCCTGGGAGGTAATTTCTAAGTCCCTCCATGTCATGTTTTTGTTTCCTGGTTGCTTTGAGCCTTACCAATGACATGATTTAGGGTGGGTGCTTTGGGTTATTCCAAATCATCTTGACCTCCTGAGGGGCTAGAGACAGATCAGCCATGTGGACAGTTTGCTTTTCTTTGAAATGGAGCTCCAGTAAAAACTCTGGACTCAGGGTGAGCTTCCTTGGTTGGGAAGACTCTGTGGCTGTTGCCACACATGGTCACTGGGAGGAGTTCATGCTGTCTATGACACCACAGGGAGAGGAGGACTGGAAAGGTCTGTGTTTAGACTCTGGCCTATGTATCTCCTCCCTTGGCTGATTTTTTATCTGTATCCTTCAGCTATAGTCAACCATAACTGTGAGTTTAACAACTTTTAGTTAGTTCTGTGAATCCTTCTAGCAAATGATCAAACCTGAGTCTGGTCTTGGTGGTCCCCAAATTTACAATAGTTGTCAGAAGTGAGGGCAGTCTTGTGGACTGTTGTCTCGAACTTTGCAGTGTCTGTCTTTCCTCTTAGAGCCTTTCTTTGGTTATCTGTTGCTGAGTATCAGCTTCTGTCTGAGCATGGGTGGTTAAAAAGTTGTGCTTGGTACCTATTCACTGCACTTCATAGTAGGCTGACTATTTCATGGGGAACCTCCAAGTAGGTCTTTGCTCTTGGGCAGGTCAAATTTTGTAAAAGAAGACTGTCAAATCCCACATAAGAGAGATGGTTGGTTGTCAGTATTCTGCAGGCTAAGGAAAGAAAAGAAGGGTGACAGTTTAGGTATCTGGTATGTGTTCCCTGGTGCCCCCAGTCCCAAGTACCTCTCTACTTCCCCTCCAGAAATATCTTTTATCGGGGTGAGGCAGTCACTTGTCTCTTGGTAGCTGGAAAGGGGAATGAGGATCTGATTGCTTCTTTTTTTTTTTTTTTAAGATTTTATTTATTTATTTGACAGACAGAAATCACAAGTAGGCAGAGAGGCAGGCAGAGAGAGATGGAGAAGCAGGCTCCCCGCTGAGCAGAGAGCCCGATGTGGGACTCGATCCCAGGACCCTGGGATCATGACCTGAGCCGAAGGCAGAGGCTTTAACCCACTGAGCCACCCAGGCGCCCCGGATCTGATTGCTTCTTAAGGAGACTTCCAACAGTCCCCTTTTTTATTCTCTTTCTCTACTCCACCCCTACCCCATTTTATTTTTATTTACTTTTTAAAAAAGATTTTATTATTTATTCGTTTTCCAGAAAAAGAGATAGAGAGTACAAGCAGGCAGAGCAGCAGAGGGAGAGGGAGAATCAGGCTTCCTGCTGCGCAAGGAGCCCAACATGGCACTTGATCCCACAACCCTGAGATCATGACCTGAGCCAAAGGCAGTCGCTTAATGCTGAGCCACCCCGGCATCCTACGCCTACCCCATTTTAGCTCCATTTCCATTGGCATCTGGTGCCACTCCTCCCTAAGCCTTTTGGGGCTTCTCTGCTGTGAAACCAGTTGCTTCTTGGCTTTCTTCACTGTCAGCTTAGGATGTAGTTTTACCAGGATGTTAAATCATTTGTTACTCAATTATCTACTTTCCGGCATCCAGCAATTTTGGTGCGTTGTTTCCTCTCTTTTTCTCCCTGTCTATGGGTTTGTTTTTTTCATCGAAACCCTTTGGGTGAACTGGATCACTTCTGTTGGGTTCAGCCAGAGCTGAGTTTAGGATTTCACTTGGTTTTGCCTAACATTTTTAGGATTGATACCAAAAGCCAACACTCTAAAAACTGGAAGGGATCACATATGGAGTCTGCCCTTTCCTTTTTCATGTGGTTAAATTGAGGCCTCAATGGGAAGAGACTAGTGTGTTACCATGCAAGATAGCTGGGGGCAGGGTTGGGACTGGAGCCAAGATCTGGTGGTTCCTGGGCTACCAGTCCTTGTTACTACCTCCACTGTCTTCCTAGAGATAAGAAGGAAGTCCCATCACAGATCTCAGTCCAAAGTTTTCAACCAGGGTCTATAGAGATGTTTTGGGGTTCTGTCTATGCTTGGCTCAGATTTCATTTTTAAAAAAGATTTATTTATTTGAGAGAGAGAGAGAGTGCATGCATGCTTGAGTGGGGGAGGAGCAAAAGGACAGGAGAAGAAGAGAATCTCAGACTTGCCACTGAGTGTGGAGCCCAACTTGGGACTCAATCTCACTACTCTGAGATCATGACTTGAGCCAAAACCAAGAGCTGGATGCTTAACCAGCTGAGCCACACAGGTGCCCCAGATTTCATTTTCAAGTAGATTTAAATCATGGATGTTTATATTCTGCCAATTTATACAATAAAGCACTACTTTTATTGGATTAAAAAAATCCCTTTACTGTTATTGTAGCATGATTTTAGGAAAGACTAGAAGTAAATGCACAGGTTCAATCTTTTATGTTTACCCAGAAATGAGGACTTTGTTTTCTATGTCTTTCCTGCCCTCCACTATGATCTAGGGTGGCACTGAGGACCTTCAGGGTAGATAATAATATTCTCCACTAACTTTTTTTTATTTTTATTTTTATTTATTTTATTTTATTTTATTTTTTTTAAAGATTTTATTTCTTTATTTGAGAGAGAGGCAGTGAGAGAGCATGAGCGAGGAGAAGGTCAGAGGGAGAAGCAGACTCCCCGTGGAGCTGGGAGCCTGATGCAGGACTCGATCCCGGGTCTCCGGGATCATGACCTGAGCCGAAGGCAGTCGTCCAACCAACTGAGCCACCCAGGCGTCCCAACCACTAACTTTTTTTTAAAATTTAAATTCAATTAGCCAACATATAGTACATCATTAGTTTCTGATGTAGTGTTCAGTGATTCACCGGTACAGTAAAACAACCAGTGCTCATCACAGCATGGGCCCTCCCTAATGCCCATCACCCAGTTACCCCACCCCTCCACCCACCTCTCCTTCCTTGACCCTCAGTTTGTTTCCCAGCCTCAAGAGTCTCTCCTGGTTTGTCTCCCTCCAATTTCTTCCCATTCATTTCCCCCTCCCTCGCCCCATGATCCTCTGCTCTATTTCTTATATTCCACATATGAGTCTCCACTAACTTCTCAGGAAGTAAGATAAAGGTGGCCTATTAAAATGATTCATTATTTTTTAGCTAAGTGGATAATAAGGTCTAAAATTTTTTATTGGACTTTTAAAAAATCAAAGTATTGTGGACACGCAATGTTACGTTAGTTTCAGGTGTGCAACATAGCGATTCAACAACTCTGTGTAATGCTATGTTCAGCACCATTGTGGTTACCACCTGTCACCACACAACGCTATTACAGTACCATTGACTATATTCCCTATGCTGTACTTTTCATCTGCATGATGTATTTTTTCCATAACTGGAAGCCTGTGCCTCCCACTCCCCCATCACCTGTTTTGCTCACCCTCCCCCCTCCTTCCCTCTGGCAACCATCAGTTTGTTCTTTGTATTGTTAGGGTTTAAAATTTTATCCTTGATAATCTGGATTTATGCCCTTTGATCACGGAAAACATTTGCATGGAAAGTGGGATAACAAAGTGTCCAGGGGGGAGAAATAACAGAAGGTAACTATTGAAAAATGGGTAGCTACAAGCAGAAAACAAGAAAGAGAAAACAGAAGAGAGAAACTGTCCTTCTGGATTTCTTGTTTCTCTCTTTCCCCCTCTTTTTTCCCTTCTCTTTCTTTTTGTACTTGAGGAGCATAATTCAATTAAGAATTCATTCTTAGGATGCCTGGCTGGCTCCGTCAGTAGAGCATGCAGCTCTTGATCTCAGGGTTGTGAGTTCACGCCTTACGTTGTGTACAGAGCTTATGTAAAAAAAAAAAAAAAAAAGGAAAAAATTCATTCTTTTTTTTTTTCCTCCTGTCACCGTATAAATTTATTACCATAGTCACCATGCTGTATATTACATTCCCATGACTTACTTATTTTATGCCTAGAAGTTTGCACCTCTTGATTCCCTTTTCCCATACTCCCACCCCTCAAACCCCTCCCTTATGATGACCACCAGTTTGTTTTCTGCATCTATGGGTTTGGTTTTGTTTGCTCATTTTGGTTTTTAGATTTCATCTATAAGAGCAATCATGTGGTATCTGTCTTTGCTTGATTTATTCTACTTAGCATAATACCCTCTAGTTTCATCCATGTCGATGCAAATGGAAAAATTTCATTATCTTTTATAGCTGAGTAGTATTTCACTGTGCATGTCACACACACAACATCTTCGTCCTTTCGTTCATCGATGGATACTTTGGTTGCCTCCATATCTTGGCTAGGGTAAATGATGCTGCAAGAAGAAATTCATTCTTAATGCTTAATAATAATAATAATAAACCTCCATTTAAATTTTATAATAGGTCTTTAAGGAGAAGTAAAGTCTTTTTTTTTTTTTAAAGATTTTATTTATTTGTTTGACAGAGAGAGATCACAAGTAGATGGAGAGGCAGGCAGAGAGAGAGGAGGAAGCAGGCTCCCCACTGAGCAGAGAGCCTGATGCGGGGCTCGATCCTAAGACCCTGAGATCATGACCTGAGCCGAAGGCAGAGGCTTAACCCACTGAGTCACCCAGGCGCCCCGAGAAGTAAAGTCTTGTAGTTATTCTGTATTATTTGTTACAAAGGCTTAAGAGAATAATGTTACGTCTCTTAAATACATTGTCATATATTAAAAAACACAGAAGTTAAATAGGATGTGCGGACCTTGTTTGGACCCTGGTTTGAGGAAACCAACTATAAGATCTCATTTTCCAGCCAAGTCAGGATACTTGATTTTGGACTGGGTGTCAGATGATGTTAATCTTATTAGTAGAGCTAATGATATTTGTGGTTATATACAGAAATGTCCTCATTTTTTTATAGGTGCATAGAGACAATGAAGTGAAATTTGCTTGATCATATTAAGACATCACTGCACAAACATGAAGGAGAAGAATGCCAAAAAGGTGTAGAGGAAGTATGGCAAAATGGCCATACCTGAACTTGAGGAGGAGCTCGTTGTATTATTCTGTTCGTAATCTTTCATAATAAGCAGTTCACAATGATATTTAGAGTTCTACCCGTTAGCTCTACTGCCACTACTATTGAAAAGATTTTACTGTACCTGCATTAAATGAAAATACAAAAGCATAAGAAAGGGCAAATGTAAATCTCTAAAACCAAAGAAGAAATGAAGTTATGGAGACTGACCCCACTTGGGAAAGGGAGCTCTGGAACACACTGATAATTTGTAGAAACAAAATGAGAATGATAATAGCAGTGAGAATAATAGCTAGCACGTACAACGACTAAGGCCTAACCACCTTGCTACTATGTATGGGGTATGGTGTTTGTCTCATTTAGATCACCCCACAGGCTTGTGAGCTAGATGCTGTCCACACCAATTTTTACAAATGTGGAAACTGAGGTATAGAACTTTTAAGGAACTTGCCCAAGGTCCTATGCCTGGAAAATTGGCAAGGCATGGGACGCCTGGGTGGCTCAGTTGGTTAAGCGGCTGCCTTCGGCTCAGGTCATGATCCCAGCATCCTGGGATCGAGTCCCACATCGGGCTCCTTGCTCAGCAGTGAGCCTGCTTCTCCCTCTGCCTCTGCCTGCTACTCTGTCTGCCTGTGCTCTCTCTGACAAATGAATAAATAAAATCTTAAAAAAAAAAAAATTGGCAAGGCAGGATTTTCATCCTGCTCAGAGGCCATATTCTTTACCTTCAAAAACCTGGCCCTTTGCAAAATAATTATTTTTGGAATACACAAAGCCATGGCTATTTTGACCAGGGAGCTTTTTGCTCAGTGCTTTATGGATACAATTTATTATACATTTGGGGTATCTGAGGGCACAGTTGGTTGAGTGTCCAACTTTTGATTTTGTCTCAGGCCATGATTTCAATATCATGGGATTGTCTGTGCTCAGGGCAGTTTGCTTGAGATTCTCTCTCTCTCCCTCTGCTCCTCCCCTGCTCGGAATGCTAACTCTCTCTCTCTCTGTCTCTGTCTCTAAATAAACAAAATCCTTAAGAAAAAAAAAGATTGTTGGGGCGCCTGGCTGGCTCAGTGGGTTAAAGCCTCTGCCTTCGGCTCAGGTCATGATCCTAGGGTCTTGGGATCGAGCCCCATATCAGGCTCTCTGCTCAGCAGGGAGCCTGCTTCCTCCTCTCTCTCTCTCTGCCTGCCTCTCTGCCTACTTGTGATCTCTATCTGTCAAATAAATAAATAAATAAAATCTTAAAAAAAATGATTGTACATTTAAAAAGTGGAAATGCGGGGCGACTGGGTGGCTCAGTGGGTTAAAGCCTCTGCCTTCGGCTCAGGTCATGATCCCAGGGTCTTGGGATCGAGCCCCACATCGGGCTCTCTGCTCTGCGGAGAGCCTGCTTCCTCCTCTCTCTCCCTGCCTGCATCTCTTGCCTACTTGTAATCTCTGTCTGTCAAATAAATAAATAAAATGTTTAAAAAAAAAAAAAGTGGAAATGCACCTGCAACCCATCTCCTGTACATGTACTTTCTGGAAATGTGTAGGATAACTGTATTCAAATTTTTCATCTCTAGCATTTGTGATTTGATTTTTCCCAGGTGGAAAATAAGTCCTTTCTCACATAGTAGTGAGTGCCAGGTAAAGTCAGTGTTCCTGGGCCGCCCAAAGGGGACTCTGGGAGAAGGGGAAGGGTTGGCTAAAACTGGAGCATTTGGCACCAGCTGGCTCCCTACATGTGGGGCTTCGGTTACACACATTTTAACACTATTTTTTTCCCCATGGCAACAGAATGATTACAGAAATTAGCTGCTTTTGAGTAAGACAACAGTGGATTATGTGATACGGTGAGTGCTGTGAAATGTGTAAGCCTGACAATTCACAGACCTGCACTCCTGGGGCAAAAATACATTATATGTTATTAAAAATAATTAAGAAAAAAAAAGACAACAGTGGATGAAACTGTTGGAAAGTGAAATCTATTTGGGAAAGTAGAAGCGACCTCTAAATGAGCTCTTCTGATGTGTTTTGCCCACAGCACATGGATGGGCCCATGGTTAACAAAGCCCTTCTCAAACTTCTTTTCGAAAAAAAAAGTGTCAGGTGCTCTTTTGAAAAAAAGTAGAAATATGAGTGATTTTAAAAAATACCTGAATCATAGGTGTGGAGGGCTAAGAAGGACTCAGGTATGCGCTCCATGCCTGTGTTTTCAACTCTGGGACTTTTGCATGAGTAGGACGAGGAAGAACCAATTTTGTTGATATAAGATAAAAGCTGCCCTCACCCATGATTAATGTCAGAGGCCTTGCTAGCCACCATCTGAATTGTGAATATTGCAACGGTGGAAAGAGAAGAATGAAAATAAAAACAAGGACAGAGCAAGATAGAGTAAGATTATAGGGTACGCCCGCACAGTTTACCGCAAAAGGACAGCAGTGGCGTCCAGCTCAGGACAGGGGTGTGTGCAGGGTAGAGCTGCAGGTAGTAATTGAAATTTATATAGACTTTGGCTAAACTGTGACCACCACCCACATTATCCCCGTAATCTCCCAAGGCCGGAGATACCATTAAGTGTGATACGATCACTCTCACAACAGGGGCTACTAGTTAGAGCTCCAAGGTGGTTACTGAAATGCCTGATGAAAACGAAGGACAAAAAGAACACTTTGGTAGCAGAGAGAGCAATCAGAGTTGGTTTGCTGGAGGGCCTCTGGATGCAGGCAGCAGCCGTGTGAGGGCCGTTCTCCCCACAGGCCTTCTGGTCAGGACCTACAGGATGTAGGGCGGAGAGCGTTTTATGAGACTCCATGTCAGTGACAATGTGTCATTTATCATGAGATTGCAGATTTTCTTTCTTTTGCAGTCATACAGGTATGCCCTGTATGGCTACTAGTGTCATAATCAATAAAAGTGATCATTTCATGAGTGATTAGTGGAACGGACACGTGACTTGGGAAAGTTGGGACTCCCCAGAGGAATGGACGCTGCTCAGACCAAAATGCCAGAGGCACACAATGGCATTGCCAATCTTTCAATGGAAAAAGAATCCAAGTCTCAGAGGGGTTAAGTAACTTGTCCAAGGTCATATGAAAAAGCCCGCATCTCTCTGCTTTGAAAGCTCAGGCTCTCACATATGTCATACTTTATGGACTCTGAGTGGACATATCCAGGATGCACATTTCTGGGAAATGTGTCTTTTGAACACATTTGTATAGGATATTATTATCATCTTAACACATTTAAATAAAACATAAAATGTACTTTGTTCCCACTGTTTCTATCAGGGTGCTTCTGGGTTCCAGGTTCTCAAACTTTCCTCTTCCCACAAATGAGGCAACTAACTCCCTTCCTCACCTCCATTGTGGGCAGAACTCTTTAATTCTCTGTTTATTTCTGGTCCTAGCTAGTGAATTTAAGGAAATGTGGCCCCCAAAACAGGGACGAAGCCCCAGTCACAGTCCCAGTGCCCCTGTTCTTTGGTTTGGTAACCTGTTGTTTTCCTTTCCTTTCCTTTCCCTTCCTTCCTTCCTTCCAAGATTCTATTTATTTTTTGGTCAGAGAGAGAGAGAGAGCACAAGCAGGGGGAGCAGCAGGCAGAGAAAGAAGCAGGCTCCCTGCTGAGCAAGGAGGCAGATGTGGGATTTGATCCTAGGACCCTGGAATCACGACCTGAGCCAAAGGCAGACGCTTAACCGACTGAGCCACGCAGGTGTCCCCCAGTGTTATTTCTCATCTCATTCTGGTACTTGGGTTTTTAGCACCTTGTATCCAAGTTCCCATGTTCATCACTTGCTTAGATCTGAGGCCTTCAGGATCTTAGATACTCTTGCTCTTGACAGTTCCTTCCAGGAGCCTACAATCTCACCCTGGGTTCTTAAACCTGGTCAGGCCTGGGATTCCTGCTGCCTGACTTATGCTTTGCCTTCCAGGGCCTCTTAAGGCACATGGTCCTAGATTCCTTCCCCCACATTTGGCTGTCCCTGGGTCTCCCCATGAACCTATGGTGGACTTTTCCAGTGCCCGCCACTTGCCTAGATCACCATGTTGTCTCTATTGACATGTGTTTGGACTATCAAGTTTTACATGCTGGGTGACTTTCTCTAGGCCCCCAAAACTTGTCTCTTCCTCAAATGTGGTCCTACCCAAATGGGTAGACGTGTGTGGCATCTTGTGGCCTTCTTTTCTACCCTCCCTGGCAGCCGTTAACCAGGATCCTCCTAGCAGAGTTCCAAGTGGTGAAGTTTTCTTTACTTAGAAATATTCTTTCTCTACCTCCTCCATTTCTGCACATGAAAATCCAGCTGATCAGTTAAGGAGCAGCTCCAATGTCACACCTTTTGGAAGTGTGATCCCACAGCTGGCAATAATATTTCCTTTCTTTGTCATCCAATAGCATTTATTTTTTAAATCTCTTTGATGGTATCGATTACGAGCTCATATGTATTGGATTTAATTAAACTCTAAACTTGTTGATGTCAGGTAGCACTGCGTAAACACCTGTAAATGAGCTGGCTGCATGGCTGGTTACAGAAGTCATCTAATAAATGTTTTTCAAATGAATACAACACTTGTATAGCTACTCTTCTCCTCTTTAGTTTCCAGCAGTGGAAGAAACAAGTAATGAGTCTCAAATTCTAGTCTTAGCATGGCTACCTGTTTAGTCCACCAACTTGACCAAACTACCATAAAGTATCTTTATCTCAGTTTGTCCATCGAAGAAGTAGTAACAAAAATACCTCTAATGGGAGGGCGTCTGGCTGGTGCAGTCAGTAGCGTGCGTGACTTTTTTTTTCTTTTTAAGATTTATTTATTTATTTGACAGAGATCACAAGTAGGCAGAGAGGCAGGCAGAGAGAGAGAGAGGGGGAAGCAGGTTCCCTGCTGAGCAGAGATCCTGATGCAGGGCTGGATCCCAGGACCCTGAGATCATGACGTGAGCCGAAGGCAGAGGATTTAACCCACTGAGCCACCCAGGAGCCCCTACTTACGTGACTCTTGATCTCAGGGCTGTGAGGTGGAGCCCCACACGAGGTATAGGGATTACTTAAAAATAAAATCGTAAAAAATATTTCTAATGGCTCATGGGTAATATGTATACAAGAATATAGGTGTCCTCTATGGCCTTGGCAACAGGATAAAGGTCCTACAAGTTGCCCATGCCAAGACTGGAAATAAAATGAGGTCCAGAGCAGGAGGTGTGAGGTTGGATATAGAAGCGTAATGGACTGAATGCTAACCTCCAGTCTATGATGTGAAAGAAGAGCTGGGTTGGGGGCCCAGATACCATGCTCTGTAGGGAAAGGGTTATAATCAGGTTCCATGGATTAATTAAACCAAAGTTATTTATGTAGAAAAGGCAGAGAGGATGGGGCACTGTGGATCTCCACCAGTTCATGTGGACATGGTCCTGTTGCAGGGAGGGTCTCTTTTGAAAGCCCCTAAATTGCCTCTGGGGCCTTCCTCAACTGGCTTTTGGTGAGGTTGTGATATTGTGATTTATAATATATATGTATTTAGTCTTTGGCCCCCATTGTGGCACAGAGCTCCTAAAACAGTTGGAATTTTCCTAAGCAATGAGAATTTAGTGTCTTTTGTTATGTTAATTAGGTGTTTTTTGGATGACACTTAATGATGGGGGCTAGTTGCCCCAGGGGAACCAACCTTCCAGCTAGAAGGTTTGAACTTTCAGTCCTACCCCCTGACCTCTGGGAAGGCAAGATGGGCTAGAGGTAGAATCACTCATCAATGGTCAATGATTTAATCAATCAGGGCTATGTCCTAAAATCTCCATAGAAAACCAGAAGGACAGGGTTTAGAGAGCTTTAGGGTTGTTAAACACATGGGGATTTGGGGGAGAGTGGGACACTTGGAAAGAGCATGTAACTCCTGCCCCTTCCCCATACCTTACCTTATGCATCTCTTTCATCCAGCTGTTCCTGTGTTATATTCTTTTGTAATAATCTGGTAATCCAAGTAAAGAATATGCTTCTGTGAATTCTGTGAATGGTTCTAGCAAATTAATCAAATCCCAAGCTAGAGGGGGTCATGGGAACATCTCATCTATAGTCAATTGGTCAGAAGCACAGGTAATAAACTAGTAATTAAAAAAATTTTTAAAAGATTTTATTTATTTATTCATTTGGGAGAGAGTAAAAGCAAGAGAGATTACAGAGGGAGAGGGAGAAGCAGACTCCTTGCTGAGTAGGGAGTTAGATGCTGGGCTCAGTCCCAGGACCCTGGGATCATGACCTGAGCTGAAGGCAGATGCTTAACTGACTGAGCCACACAGGCACCCCCAAACTGGGCTTCTGATTGGTGTCTGAAGTGGGGGCAGGAGAAGGACAGTCTTACAGGACTGAACACTTAACATGTGGAGCCTGACTCTATCTCTGGTTGATAGTGTCAGAATTGAGTTGAATTGTAGGACCCCTAGTTGGTGTCCCAGAATTTCTTGGTGTGGTGAATCCCTCCTACTCCATACATTAGAACTGAGTGAACACTCTAGGGATCCTCTAGATCCTCTAGATCAATCTAGAGATCCTTCCTGACACGGGTGATAGCTCAATGGATGTCAAAATATGTGAGTTCTAACCAGTTGGGGGGTGAGTTCCTTTGCTTTTCTTGACTATTTACAGTTTCATCTTTAAAAGGGCAATAAACATTCCTGTCCTTTTAAGAAATTTACAGTGATCAAATAATATTTGTGAATAAAAAGCATTTTGTGGAAAGGTATAGTACAATTGAAAAAAAAAAAGTAGATTTCAGTTCTTTTGAAATGAGTGTCAATTAGGCAGAAAACGGTTAAGTAACACTGTGCATTTGGCATCATTGGGGGTTTCATAAAAGTGAATTTTCTGGGTTGGCTAAGCCCTTGAAATGTCAACATAGGAAAATTATACGTAACTGACCGCACATGCACTAAGTGAAAATATCCCATAGGATCATGAGATCACTTTATTCCCTTCCTCCCACCCCTTGGGGCCAATTACCAATTACGGTATATTCAAATTTGCAATTTTGCATTATTGTGAGGTCCTATTATACATGATCTTCTGTGTTCTTGTATATACTGAAAATAATTAAACATTTCTGAGGTCTTGGTTATAAATACAATTGGGATATGATATAGGATATTCTGTCTCTACAGTACACGACCCCAGACTGTTAAGTTTTTTTGAATAATTGAATTTGCTTTTTATAGCTTTTCTGAACTCTCCCTTTCTGCCAGGCTTCCTATGGTCATTTTTGCTTTTGTCAGAGAACTGAGAACCAGTACTTCTTTTGTTTCCCTTTTATTTGCTCCTTTTAATCTGCTATGGGTTAGAATGCCAGTAAATCAAACTTATTAGAATGATATGTGCTTCCCAGGTCACAAGCCAAGGGGAAAATATAAGGTTATCAAAATAGGTTATATAACAAGCAAAAAAAATAGAAACAACCTAATAATGATAATATTTTGATGTCTCAGTCCTCACCTGTCTAACTGTGGGAACTCCAACTTCATTCAAATCCCCCACTTTGAGCTAGAAAAAGCAGAGAATCTTTCAATTACCATCCATACTTCCTTCTTTATTCACCAGGCAGGTCATGGGCTCTTGCCTTGCACGTGGCAGATGGGGTGGTCCATCCATTCCGAAGGTATTGGGATGTCTGAAACACGGCTGTGGCTGTCTGAGGAATTTATGCTCCATTGTATGTGGATGCCAAGGTGGTGTGGTCGTGTAGGGCAGTCATGATGACAGTGAGCCCTGTCTCTTGTGTCCCCACCCCCTTTGCAATGTCACTCTGCTACTCCCTTCATCAAGAGTGGGGCCTAGGGATGCCTGGGTGGCTTGGTCAGTTAAGTGTCTGACTCTTGGCTTTGGCTCAGGTCATGATCTCAGGGTCATGAGATCAAGCCCTGCATTTGGCTCTGCGCTCAGTGTGGAGTCTGGTTGAGATTTTCTCTCTCCCTCCCCCTCTGCTCCTCTTTCTACTCACCCATGTGAGCAATCTCTCTCTGTCAAATAAATAAATAAATAGAATTTTTTAAAAAGGGTTTATTTATTTATTTGACAGAGAGAGAGATCACAAATAGGCAGAGAGGCAGGCACAGAAAGAGAGAGGGGGAAGCAGGCTCCCTGCTGAGCAGAGAGCCCCATGTGGGGCTAGATCCCAGGACCCTGGGATCATGACCTGAGCTGAAAGCAGAGGCTTTAACCCACTGAGCCACCCAGGCATCCCTAAATAAATAGAATCTTAAGAAAACAAAAAAAGAGTAGGAGTCTACTACTCCATCTTTTGCATCCAGGCCACTTTGTGACTTGCTTTGGCTAACAGAATAGGATGGAAGTGATATCCTGTGGTCTCTGAGATTAGGCCTTTCGGGGTCTTGCAGCTTTATTTTTATTGTCTTCGAAGCACTGCTACCTTGTGAACAAGCCTGGGCTAGCTTGGATGAGAGAGTCCATGGAGAGAGAGACACACAGCTGTCCTAGCTGAAGCCCCAGACATGTGAGCCAGAACATCCCAGACCAGTCAGGGCCAGCCAGCCCCCAGCTAAGCCATCAGCTGACTACAATCCCCCCCAACCCCCTCTCCCCGCCCCTGCTCGGTTGCCCTGGCTGAGACCAGGAGGAAGACCGCCCACCCGATCCCAGCCTAGATTGCAAGACCCGGAACAAATAAATAGCTTGTTGTTGAGGTTACTAAGTTTTGGAATGATTTGTTACGGGAGCAATATAGGAAAATGCTTGTTTTCCCCCCCACAGCCTCCATAGTGGTTGTGGTATATCCCAAAACACTGCCTGGAGCTATCTTCATTTCACTTTGAGTAAGTGGTAAAGATTTTGGTTTCATTGTTCTTCTGTTTTACTCTGCGGTCCCTAGAGAGCTGGGTCTTTTTTTTTTTTTTTTTTTTTTAAGATTTATTTATCTATTTTAGAAAGAGAGAAAGAGAGAGAGAGTGGAGCAGAGGGGCAGAGGGTGAAGGAGAGAGTCTCAAGTAGACTTTGCATGGAATGTGGAGCCTGACACGGGGCTTGATTCCACTACTCTAGCTGAAACCAAGAGTCAGATGCTTAATTGACTGTGCCACCCAGGAGCCCCAAGTACTGGTGCTTTTTATTTTTATTATTAAAGATTTTTATTTATTTATTTGACAGAGAGAGAGACACACAATGAGAGAGGGATCAGAAACAGAGGAAATGGGAGAAGGAGAAGCAGGCTTCCCGCTGAGCAGGGAGCCTGATTCAGGGCTCGATTCCAGGACCCTGGGATCATGACCTGAGCTGAAGGCAGACACCTAACAACTGAGCCACCCAGGTACCCTGTGCTGGTGCTTTTTAAAGGGAGTGCCAGGTATTGTCACCCAACCCTCATGCTCATCAGAGCCTATGCATGACCTCCCCCTGCCTGGAGCCCTAACGGGGTTTCTACTCCCCTGAACTGAGGGGTCTTACTCTGATGGCTGCTGGTAGATCTCAAAAGACCCTTAGGACCATGGAGGACCATAGTAGCTATCCCCAAATACCTTCCCTGACACTGGTGAATTAGTCCATTAGAAATAGACCCAGTTTTCTCTCTACCGGGACTCTTCCATTTATCTAAAGCAAGAAAATATTGATTGATAGTAAGGCCCGAGTGGCTTTCTTTTGAGCAAGATATTTTATCTTCTATTTTATAGACTGGTCAAAGGCCTTTTAAGATTGTCAGGTTACTTGGCTATATCCTGGTTTGCTAAGGTTGCTTGATAAGTGACAACCTCCAGATAAATTGTTTTCTATGTAAAAAGCACCTATTTTATTTATTTATTTATTTTGTTTTAATTTAATTTTATTTTAATTCTAGTGTAGTTAACGTAGAGTGTTATGTTAGTTTTAGATGTACATCACAGTGATTCAGCAATTCCACATATGAAGAAGCATCTATTTTAAAATGAGAATTTCTTGGGGCACCTGGGTGGCTCAGTGGGTTAAAGCCTCTGCCTTTGGCTCAGGTCATGATCTCAGGGTCCTGGGATCAGGTCCCGCCTCGGGCTCTCTGCTCAGCGGGGAGCCTAATTCCTCCTCTCTCTTTGCCTGCCTCTCTGCCTACTTGTGATCACTGTCAAATAAATAAATAAATAAATAAAATATTTTTAAAAAATGAGAATTTCTTGTGTTTTTTGCCATTCTACAATGGAGAGATTAGCTGAATGAGGTTTGAAAATAGTCACTAGCATGACTGTGTACCAAAAAGCTTCCTCAAGCTAAGCCCTGGATGCCCTTGTTTCAGACTGGGAGTAAAGGTATAAATCTTCAAATAAAAATAATATGCAATTGTAATCTCTTATTCATTGCCCTATTTATAAATTTGCTACCAAAATGTTAGTCAGGGAATGACATAATTGCAGCTAATAAAAAAAAATGCTTTTCCTTTACCTTCAAGATGGTGATAAAAGATTATGAAGAACAGTTTGAAAATACAAATAATGAACAATTTCTGATGGAAATAAAAGTCATTTAATCTTGCTTCCAGTGATAGGCATTGTTCATGTTTTTTAATATGTCCTTCTAGACTTTTTGAGTGCATACATTCACTTAGGAGGAGTGTCCCCAAAAGTTGGAGAGCAAGCTTTCTTCCACCTCCAACTTGTATTTTATTCCAATTATTAGGTTAAAAGTTCACCAAGCCAGGAACTGTCTATTCCTCTTCAGACAACGAGGTAATTTTTATGGTGGTTGACTCGTCATGCTTTGGAGACAAGGGTAAAATATGACCCAAAGACCAGTGAATTTAGCTGTCTGGCTGGGTCATTCTATTGATGATGTCTGCACACCAACAAAACAGTCATCAATTCATATAAGCAAAGGAGACATAAAAACCAGACCTGCTGGTGGCCATCAAGTCAACAAAATAGCCTGTCAGTTGACTTTCCTTTCCCTCTTCCAGCTCTAGACCCTGTGATAATGGGTTAGTGTTCTCAAAGGGGTGACTATTACTCCCAAAGAATTACATGGACTCAGCCTGGCTCAAGTGTGCTTCAAGGCATTCACAATTTATTGGAATCTGAAATGAAATGAGGAAAGCGTGCAAGCTGCTTTAACAAACAGATGGCTTTCATTAAATAGAACCATTAATCTTGTCCTGATTATTTATTGGAATGTGTTAGGTTGCAATGTTTCCTTAATCTATTGATGAACTATTACCCCAAAATATGTCACTGAAGTAAAATAATTGTTGATGTGCTAATGAAAAACACCAGAGAGACCAGAAGTCTTTCCTGCATAGGATTAGGGCAATAAAGAATCTCTTTAAGAAGAAAGAAAGGGTTGTTGTAATATCAGATTGAACTACCTCTGTGGAGCCATTTTTGGGATTATGGGACAAAAGCACAAAGCCTTGTAAATGAGCTACTGAATTGTGGGAGTTCTTCTTTAAAATCTTTTTTTTTTTTTAATTTAATTTATTTATTTGTCAGAGAGAGGGAGAGAGCGAGAGAGCAAGCACAGGCAGACAGAGTGGCAGGCAGAGGCAGAGGGAGAAGCAGGCTCCCCGCCGAGCAAGGAGCCCGATGCGGGACTCGATCCCAGGATGCTGGGATCATGACCTGAGCCGAAGGCAGCCGCTTAACCAACTGAGCCACCCAGGCGTCCCTGTGGGAGTACTTCTAATGAAGCACTCCATAATGAAGATCTGAGGTTTTTTTTTTTTAAGATTTTATTTATTTACTTGAAAGAGAAAGTGCATGAGTGGGAAAGAGGGGCAGAAGAAGAAGCAGACTCCCTGCTGAGCAGCGAGCCCAATGTGGAGCTCAATCCCACGAACCCAGGACCATGGCTGGAGCTGAAGGCAGATGCTTAACTGACTGAGCCACCCAAGCACCCTGAAAATCTGAGTTTTGCAACAGAAATTTAAAGAGATAACTTCATTTTATAAATGATTTACAATATAGCTAATGACACTGTATTATATGCTTCAAAATTTGCTAAGAGGGTAGATATTCTGTTTGTTCTTATCAATAATAATAATAAATAATAATAATAAATAGGGTGGGAGGAAACTTTTCAACGTGATAGATAGGTTTATGACAGAGACTGTAGTGATGCCCTCAGGAGTGTGTGCTTATCTCCAAACTCATCAAGTTGTGCACATTAAATAGATACAGCTTCTTTCTGCCCATTACATCTCAATAAAGTAGTTTAAAAATAGTAAAATAAAATTTGAAAACAACAGACACAAAAAGATTCACAGTAGAGTTTTTTTAAAAGGATTCATCATCTTGTCAATTGAACATGGTATTTAGATTTTAAAAACCTGTCTTATTAACAACCTGGGAACATATCTAAAGTCCAAGTAAGATGAACCAATGCAATACAAAACGCTTACATAAAGTTTACAGTGCAGGTGGGATTATGAAGCCCCTGTTTCATCTATTGGGTTTGGAGCAACTTTTACATCCTTAATAAAGGAGAAATTGTGCCTCTGTTATATGTCTGTATTTCTTCCCCAATTTTATTTTTTATTCCATATATATGTGTGTGTGTGTGTGTGTGTGTGTGTGTGTGTGTGTATGGAATTGGAAGGGGCTTAGTGAAACCCTTTTTACTAAATAATTACTGAACCGAGAGAAAAGAAGAGATTGCCTAAATTGGTCAGCCACTGAATGGCAGGTTATTACAACAATCAGAAACCCAAGTTCTGGTATTTAACTGCCAAGTTCAAGCCCCGGCTTCTCACCCTATTAGCTACATATCTTTGGGCAACTGATTTTGTTTCTCTGGGTGTAGGTTTTCTTATGAGAAAGTAGACCCTAGGATTGTCTACTGCCTGGGGTGGCTGTGGGATTTGAGAGATTCTCCACGTGAGATGCTTAGCAAGATGCCTCATTCATAGTAAGCACCCGGGGAAGGTTGGTGGTGATTGCTGCAGTATTCTTGGTAAGAACTTTCCTGACCCCCGACAGGGTCTTTTCCTCTACACACGTCATCACAGAGGATGTTTATTGTGGCTGGGGCACAAGTTGGTCAAAATGAATTCACACAGCCGGGCGCCCATACTGGTGTCTTCCTCCCCAGCAGGAATTGTCCCACTTAAAAAAAAAAGAAAGAAAGAAAGAAAGAAAGCCCTCTGAGAAAGGGTAAAACCAATACACAAATGCAGGAGATTTGCAAAACACCCAAATCTTCCAGAAAACAGGTTCCAGGGGGATGCTCAGGCCAAATCTACATACCTCTTTCACTTCACTGTGACATTTTATGCTAAACTTGTCTATGAGGTTTAAAACATCACATTGTATTTCTTCACTTTTATATTGGCAGAGTCAATTAGAATGAGAGGTTTTTCTTTTCTTTTCTTTTTTTTTGGTTTTTCTTTTTTTTATACGATTTTATTTATTTATTTGACAGAGAGAGACACAGCGAGAGAGGGAACACAAGCAGGGGGAGTGGGAGAGGGAGAAGCAGGCTTCCCACTGAGCAGGGAGCCCCATGTGGGACTTGATCTCAGGACCCTGGGATCATGACTTGTGCTGAAGGTAGACGCTTAATGACTGAGCCAGCCAGGCGCCCCAAAATGAAAGATTTTCTGTACTTCTCTTCAGAAATTAGAATTAGCTTCTTCCTATTAATAAGTAGTGATAAATTGGTAATCATTTCCCTGGGATTTCACTTCTTTCTACAAGGTAATGCACTATCTTATAATAGCTTAGGTTAATGAAAATATCACAAACTATGTCTATACACTAGAAATTCGTTCTGTTCTTCAGGAAGTTTTTTTGTGCAGCCTGCCCTCAGTTTCTTTCACTTGGGAACAATGAATGTCTAAATCCACTCAGGGCTGGCAAACACCGTTTTAAACCATGTTACCGAGTTGGTAATTTTTAAACGTCACAGCAGCTTAGCGAATAGTTATAACTAGTGGTAAACATGTAGTTTCAATCTTTGGTCTTTGTGCCACTTCAATAAGATGTTGGCCTTTTTCCTCTTCTGACTCAATTTCCTTTCTGTTTCTTGTTCTTTTTATAGATTGTTTCAATCTGTCTCGCTTCTGAGCCAACGTTTCGGATAGCATTTGGGATCCTTACCCGCGTCTTGCTTACGCGTGCCTCTACAAAGGTTTACAGGGACACACGCGCACAGCGCTAATTACGCAAGGTCTCCGTTCAAGCCTTTAACACACAATTATCCAAAGTGCCACAAGGAAATAAGGAGACGGTGTTTTCATAAGCTGCTCACATGAGAGTCCGTTTCTGTAGAGTGATATTGTTTCTGCATGTATGGGTAATCAAAGAGTGGATTATGACGTTTAGAGACCCAGACCCCACAGAGATGATGACATCTCATGTATATAAAAACAAAGAAAAACAATCAAATAAGAATAATTTAATTTTACAATGAACCCCCCAGTTTTGAGATTCTCTCTCTGTCTCTCCTTAGTGCCACTGCTTAGCTGGTGACCCAAGCCCAGGCTTGGTCCTCCTCTGGAATCATCGGTCCCATGAAAGCCTCCAGAACACGGCAATGGGGACTCACTTCAACCCTCCCCCAGGAGCCAGGTCTCAGTCCTTTTGCTGGTCTTCCTTAGCCTCTGGGAGCTGTCTCCTGTGCTGTACCTTCTCCCCCTCCCTTTTTCTTCTCACCACATAAGAAAGACTCTTAGATACTTCTTTATACCATAGTCTCCATCTCCTTGTTATTTGGGATTAAGGCTGATGGGGTTCAGGTCAAGCTGCCCCAAAATATGGTACCTTGGGGTACTGAATATTTGGGTTGAAGGAATTTATCCTTCAGGATAGGAGATGCAGGTGCAGGAAAGACTCTGTCGGCACCCACTTCTTGAAGCAGGTGATGAGACCCTCATGTGACACGTGCCATCCCTACATTCAGAGGAAAGAAGCATCCTTATCTCTGTGGATGGAGGGATGCCCAGAGGAATCCGAGGGAACCCGCCTTGCTAAGTTTCCCCAGTTTACTGCCTTTAGCTCATACTCTTTTTTTCTATCTTTTTTTTCTCTTCCGGCTTTCCACTCTTCATCCAACCTCATGTAATAACGCTTGGTTTAAGTGCTTCTTCAGGGCTTCATTTTCTTATGAAGGCTCCTATGTCACATAAAACTATGGTTAATGAAGTTGTAGGTTTTTCTGTTCATCTTTTGTCAGTGCCCTGCCAGGGACCTTAAGGTGAGTAGAGAAAAAGATCCCCAACCCCCCCCAACAACCACTTGTGCAGATGGAGATTACCATTCTGTGCTAGTGTAGGGTGGGGGGGGGCGGGGGGAGGGGTGTTCCCCTCCCCCTCCCCCCTCCCCCCTCCTGGTCATTTCATCTGTGTGGCTTGCCCTGCCCTCTGATGGCGGGCCAGGCTGAGGGTTCACTCCTGCATTCGTTTGCCCATCCCTACACTTGTCTTGTCCATGATTCAACGAACACAGATTTTGAGTGAAGACTACATTCTAGGTGCTGTGCTATTATCAAAGGAAACTGGGGCGGGGGTGGGGGTTGTGTTTACAGCTTTAAAAACACATTTTTTTCGGGGACTATGGCAATGGCCATGGGGGTGGGGGGAGGAACCTCAGGAAAGAAGTGGCCTCAATTCTGAATACAAGGAGGAAAAGTGGGGATTTATAGCCAAGGAGCAGGGTGGGGGTCTGTGGATGGAAATCAGGACAAGGAAACATCAGGAGTAAAGAGGGATTATGGTTCAATAAAACTGAGCAGGATCATTTCTGAGGGCTGGTCACGGTGAGCAGACATCATCTGCGGGGAGGCTCTGGGATAAGGCATGGGATCAGATATTGAGGGTGGGGGGTTCTCTCTTAGTGGAGTTAGCAAGATTCTTGGTACAATGGGGCCGTAGAGGCCCAGTGTGGAATGGTCCCTGATGCCCATGATTGAGGCTTAGTGGAAAAAGAGCTTAGAGGATCCTGTCTGGAGCTTGGTCCAGGAGAGAGTCTGTGTCACAAGGCAGTGGGGAATGTGTGAGGGGAAAAGGAGTGCAGGACACCATCCCTTCCCCAGGAAGCAAACAGATGTGAGCAGATAATCACACCCTAACATGTGGTCAGCGTGAGTTGGGGGTGCTTTGCGGCGGAGGCAAATCATCTTGTGACTGAGCACCATCTTTTGCTTCTTCTGAGGACGATGGTTTGAAAGACTGGTCCCTGGACCCCTGAGAAGTTCGCATTCCAGCAGAGGGGCTGCAAAAGGAGGGGTCGGGGGGGGGCAGGAAATAATGCCAGGGTTCCTTGGGTTGCTTTGAAGTAAGAATAAATTCAGATCTTTCGGGACGCCTGGGTGGCTCAGTTGGTTGGACGACTGCCTTCGGCTCGGGTCATGATCCCGGAGACCCGGGATCGAGTCCCGCATCGGGCTCCCGGCTCCACGGGGAGTCTGCTTCTCCCTCTGACCTTCTCCTCGCTCATGCTCTCTCACTGCCTCTCTCTCAAATAAATAAATAAAATCTTTAAAAAAAAATTCAGATCTTTCTGGCCAGTTGAATTTCCGATCGTTTCAAGTTTTTAAAACAGGAAGATTTTCAAGTTTTTAAAACAGGAAGATTTTCAGATGTGAAAACATGGTTTGCTCATTCTTACCTCTCCCCTTTCGTGGGCATTTTTGCCTTTAAATGTTGTACAGATGCCTGAAGTATTCCCACTGTGAGAGTTGATTGGAAAGAGCACTTCGCAGTTCTAGATGTGTTTGATGTCAAGAGTCTTGCTTTGGGACACTTGGCCCGGTGAGTTTATATATCTAGGGCCTCCTAAATCAGAGACCAGTCGTTAACATGGAAAAGGCAGGGGAAAAAACTTCCCAGGTTGAGAGGAAGAAATGGGAGAATTCCACTTGGCTTTCTTTATTGTTCTACGGGTGGCATGAAAATATTTTTTTTAATTTTTTTTTTAAATTTATTTGTCAGCGAGAGTGAGAGAGCAAGCACAGGCAGACAGAGTGGCAGGCAGAGGCAGAGGGAGAAGCAGGCTCCCTGCCGAGCAAGGAGCCCGATGTGGGACTCGATCCAAGGACGCTGGGATCATGACCTGAGCCGAAGGCAGCCACTTAACCAACTGAGCCACTCAGGCGTCCCGAAAATATATATTTTTTTTTATGAGAAAGATATCCGGGATCTAGAATAAGATTCCTGTTATCTCTGGTCAGGAAATTTTTTTTTTTAATCCTTTCTTTTTTTCTTTTTTGGATGTAGAACGGATTTGTTTTGTATGCTTTAGATTGTCTCCTGTGGACCAAATCAGTGATCTCTGAGGAACTAGGTGGAAACAGTCTCTGGTGCCCTTTGTTTTGTTATATACCTCTGGGGGTGGGGTGAGAGTTAGAAAATGAAGCTACATTTAAAAAAAAAAGTGAAAGCCAGCGTTAGGGTTTATAGATGTTTGGTAGGGTGTTCATTTGCATATGTACAGACCCCTCAGTGGGAGGCGGGGTGCTCAATCCGTTGTTAAGTAGTAAAGAACGTTTCTTTCTGATTATAATGAACCATTTGGCAGAGTATTTGGAAATGCTAATGGCCTTTGACTTACTCTGTCAAGATAAATCCTTTTGTCCAGTTGGAATTATCCCTTTCCCACCAGGTGCTGGGGGCCCAGTGGAACCCGTCTCTACCCCGGGAGGTCCCGACTGGGAAACAATCTCTTTCTCGGTTATACTCTGGGTCAATAACACATAGTGTGTTGTTTTTACCGGGAAGACGTTGTCTTAATTGGGGGAAAAAATACATAAAAGGATACCCTAGACACAATGCCTAACTGGAAGACTATCTTCTTTGAAGATACATGTAGAATCGTGGCATCTTTCTAGGAAGCGGACTACCATGTAGCATAGCTCACTTTTATTCTTTCTTCATTACGCCCTTGGGAAGCTAACCCTGCAAAGGCATTTGTCCCCTTTTCTTTTCATTTTGACCTCTGGGGAAACAAACCCTGAAAACAGGTGCAGGTAACTCTTATTCATTATTTTGATTTTGTTGGGGGGGGGTGTTAAAACTTGAGGAAAATACCTTATAATTAGAACTAAGTAACATATTCATTCTTTCCCTGCAGAAAACAGCATCTCCGCCCCCCTGCCCCCGCCACCCAGATCAAACAAAGACTGTTTGGAAAAGATGACCTATTACATGAATTTTCTTTCAGGTTTACCATTTTCTCTTTTCTTTTCCCTTCTTTTTTGGTTTGTTTTAGAGCTAAATGACAGGTCTTTATCATATCTAGCCATCAAATGCTTATTTCCTCGGTGGCAGATCTATCACTGCTAATGGCCTTTGTATACATACATATTGCTCTTCTTTAATAGAAACCTGATGAACTTCAGAATTTGTTTGAAATATGTATTCAATACAAACCTCTGTACATTGTTTTTTTCCAAAAGTAGAGTAAAACAGCAGCCTCCGTTCGATTTCAACATCTCTGTAGGTCTCTCATATCATTCATTGCTCACAGCAGCCCTGCTCACAGGCTGAATGGAAATATTGAGAAATGTGAAGCCACGCTCTGCTTCTCTAATAATCGAAGAAACGCATATGAAAATGAGAGAGTACCTTTCTTCCTATCATTGCGACAGAAACGAAGGGTACTGATCAAGCCCATTGTTGGTGAGGGACTGGGGCAAAGAATTCGGGGAGAACACTCCCTCCTTGCCTCCCATAGTGTCCCAGTGCCCCGCGCCTCCCAAGGCTCCCCACCAAACCCCTGCAAATCACATGCTGTCGCAATAAACCCCTTCTCTCTTCTTTGGCTTTTGCTCTTACTATTTTTTTTTTTTTGCAAGCAAAGAGTATTAATATAACAAATACCTTTGTTTTCATTTCAACCTATTTTCTCTTGCTGGTATTTATTACTGTATCGAATCATTACCACGTATCTTCTCACCTTTGTTGTATGAAGAATACCAAAACCGTTTTCTGATTTCTTTTCCAGAAGGGGAGGGTCATTTTCAGTGGCAGGATTGAATTTTCAGGGAGCTTTCTGGGCATGTTTTTCCTTTTTCCTTTGTCTACATGTGATTTCACAGACCTCAAGTTTTGTCTTCCCTTTCCTTTTCTGAACTTCAAACAAGATTGCTATCAGACCTTTAATTCCTGTTAAAGGTCCTCTAGGTCCTTCCCCTCCTTAGCTCTAGGGCTTGGGGGCCAGCTGAAATGCTCAGCTCTCTAGGTGGGTCCCCAGAGAGATTCACATAGTGAGGCTCTTGAGGCACTCAGGTATGAGGCCCTCCTAACCCCCCTTGTCTTGTCCTTTGATTCTTTGCACCGCTGGATCATGGGAACAACTATTAATTCCCAGGGTGGACCACACCCACCAGGAGAGATTGCAATCCCCGGAGACGGCCACCCAGATCCTTCTCTGACAGCCTACAGAATGCTGCCCAGATCCATCTCTGACTCAGCCTATACAATTCTACCTGTGGGGCTGTGCCTCCCAGGATGCAAAGCACCACCACTACCAGCTCTTCCTTCTTGCCCTGACTTCTGGCAGAGACACAGGGTGCCTACGGGGAGCCTGTGGCAGCCACGGTCTCTGAGATGGGAAGTAGACTCCGAGGGAGGTGTAACAAGTCTTAGTGCTTTCAGTCTAGTTCTGGTCAGAGTTTTCTCAACCTGGCTCCACGGGAAGTGACGGTGAGGGGACATTTTGAATAGGTTTTGGCATTACATTGTCTGTCAGTGGGTTTTCAGTAGATAGAGAGGAAGCTGAGGAGGACTCCAGGGATCCTTTGCACGGGACCTGCCATATCCTTCTACACCTACCACGTGAAGCCTGTCCTGCTCCCCAGGGACGTCAGTGGTCTGCACATTGGCTCAACTCCTGTAATCTATACCCTCGGCTCCAAGCAGCTGGCCTCCTTAGCCTGTTTATTCAGGTCTGTTTTCTTCCTGGCAGGATCCCTCTGTCCAGCTAACTCCTTCCATGTAATGCTGCAAGAAAGTTCCATCTCTTTGATGAAGCATTTTGATGATTCCAGCCTACATGGAAGTCCTCCATTTTCTTTCTTCCTTCCTTCCTTTCTTTCTTTCTCCCTCTCCCCCCTCCCTCTCTCTTTCTTTCTTTCTTTCATCCATTCACTGAATGAGTGTTTGCTAGAAGCTGTGTCATGCCAGTCACCATGCTCAAGTAGGAATCCCGCAGCAAATGAGGCAGACTTGTTCCCTGCCTTCATGGGGCTGAGAGTTTAGGCATTAGGCATATTTAAAAACTACACAATCACCGATTCTTTCAGTCCTCCTTATAATCCCTCTTTATTAATTAGGGTAGGTTGTTTGTTTTTTGGCAACCAACAAAACCCAGTTCTGGAATACAGGTCCAAACAAGGATGTTTTGGGGAAGGCCCTGAGGTATCTCACAGAACAGAAGGGAGAGCTGAAACCTCGGCTTCCAGCCAGCAGGCATAGAGACCCTCCGGGGGTCTCAGCTGCAGAAATGGTTCGGCTTTGAGGCCCCTGCCTCGGCTTCAATAACCGTTCCTTCCTTAATGTAAGCCAAGTTTCAAGTCCTGGAAAAAAACGGAATGTGTAAGTGTGAGGCCGGTGATTTAGATTCTGCAGTTGGGTGGATGTGAGTGAGGAAGCCAAGGCCTTCCCTTGGGAACGGAGACCTCTTCCAGGGGCAGGGGAAGTTGTTAGGACCTGGGGCCAACCTCCTGGGGACTCCGTGCTGCCCAGATTCCCCCTTCCAGGTGTAAGAACTTATTCCCCTGCTGCTGGGAGTGCTGCATGCCAGACAGGGGCCCCCTACTGTCGAGGCACCCTGGGAATTGCTTCTGCTCCAGGAGCTGCTCTACTCTAGGTCTCTGTCCCCACCCGGGCATCCCACACCTGGTCCCTGGCAGGAATGTGTGTGGCTGGCTGAAGGCCCCTCAGGGGCAGTTCTGAAAGAAAGAACTGTTAGCTTCTCAACTTCCCGGCCTCACAGCCCAACTTCTCTGTCAGCTGGCTGGGGCCTGAGTCTTTTCTTTCCCCGATGGGCGTGGACCCCGAGAGCACTCTCTGGGATCCTCCAGCATCCTAACTGCTCAGAGCCTGCCTCTGAGGAAGCCAGCCTGCGACACAGCTGCGGAATGCAGGATGCCCAGGGCGGTCACATGCGGCCACACCTGATTATATGCCATTTGGCCTGAACTATTTCACATTCCTTATCCTTTCAAACTAGACTACAGACTTCCTATGAGTAGAACCCTTCCCTGCCCCGGCATCCAGCCCCCAATTCCAGTTGCAGCACAAGCACATACGGAGCCCTAGATATTCTATGTTCCCTGGTTCACAATCCCCTGCTGGGGGGACAAAGTCAGGCGAAGTCTAACCTGACAAATGTGGCTGTTTCAGATGGACCAGAGATCCAACACTTTAAGAGGACCTCTTTTTTTTTTTTTTTTTTTTAAGATTCTATTTATTTATTTGACAGACAGAGATCACAAGTAAGCAGAGGCAGACACGGGGCAGGAGGGTGGGGGAGCAGGCTCCCCGCTGAGCAGAGAGCCCCATGATGCACGGCTTGATGCCAGGACCCTGAGACCATGACCTGAGCCAAAGGCAGAGGCTTTCACCCACTGAGCCACCCAGGTGCCCCTAAGAGGACCTCTTTAAAAAGGGTTTCTAACTGCAGTCAAGAGTTTTTGGTGTAATTTTCTTTTTTTTTTTCTTTCTTTCTCTCTCTCTCTCTCTCTCTTTTTTTTTTTTTTTTGTTCAGCGGCCAACTCATTGATTTTAGAGCAGAAAATTCTGATCGGGAGAACAAACCCCCTCTGTGAGAACACCTTTCTTCTCTCTCTACAGTCTAGGTTTTCTGTTTCTTTCTTCCCTGGGGGGATACAGCCGCATAATTTTAAGAGCTGTTTCCTTTTTTCATGGCTACATGCGGATATGTGAGTGTGGGGGCTGGCAAAAGAATGTGTACTTTAGACTGTGACATCATATGTCTCAATGATGACATAGGGAGCTGGCTAGGTCCACAAGAGCCAGGTGTCAAGAAAAATGTTAGGGTGCCTGGGCGGCTCAGTGTTAAACATCTGCGTTCGGCTCAGGTCATGATTCCAGAGTCCTGGGATCAAGCCCCATGTAAGATTCCCTGCTCATGGGGAGTCTGCTTCTCCCTCTGCCCATTCCCCCTCCCTTTCCCTCTGCCCCACCTCATGCCCAAGTGCCCTCTCTCTCTCTGTGTCTCTCAAACAAATAAATGAAATCTTAAAAAAAAAAAAAAAGAATGGAAAGATGGTGAGGGACTCCCAGTCTTTGAGCTTTAAAATAATTTTGTTTTGTCCAAGAAGGGGGATTTAAGAATAAGCCCTCACTGCAACTACTTTGGTGATCACCCCACTCTAAGATAAGGTGAGATTCCTTGTACTTAGAAAATGTTCAGTTTTAGAGGCGTCTGGGTGGCTCAATGGGTTAAGCCTCTGCCTTCGGCTCAGGTCTTGATCTCAGGGTCTTGGGATGGAGCCTGCATTGGGCTCCCAGCTCAGTGGGGAGACTGCTTCTTTCTCTCTCTCTCTGCCTGCCTCTCTGCCTACTTGTGATCTCTGTCAAAAATAAATAAATAAATTAATTAATAAATAAAATCTTTGGTTTTAAAAATTGAATAAAAGCATGATTTTCTAGTCCTTTCCCCAGTCTCTTAAATACTCTCATGCCCGCCCCAATTTGGAGCTGACACTTGCCAAGGGAAGTTATTACCTCCTACCTATGCGTTTCTGTCTGATTCTGATAATAAAATAATATTTCATGTAGCTACCCCATGATGCAGGCACACTTTTAACAGTCAGTACACATGTGCAGCTTCCTTTCATTCTAGAAAAGTTGTGCTGTGAGCACAGCAAGGAGAATAACTCCTATGTTTTTCCTCTTATAAGGAATGTGCTTTTATGATATATTTTTTAATTGATTAAAAGGTAAGGGTAATAAATGAACATCTGATCCAAGTTTCAGCAAAAGACTCTTTATTGAAGTACAGACTCTAAAAAGTTATTTTAGGCAAGTTCCCAGGGGCAATTTCTTAAACCATAAGGCTGGATGAAGAGACTGTGATTCTAATGAATTCTGCCACTCCTTAGAAATAAATTAAGAGTTTCCTTCCAAGTGGGGTAGCTAGTGGGCTGAGAGATCATATTTTAAAATAGTTGAATCCAAACATGAACTGGATTTGCTTTTTTTTTTTTTTTAAAGCCTATAGTTTGCTTTTCACATTTTCTCTCTTCCCCAGTGACTCTGGCATTGTATGGTCCAAGTTGCTTTCTTGCAAAAGTACCTTGTACTCATTTTATGAGGTGTGGAATAGAGAGCCAGCCTGGTGCTTTGACTGGCTGAAATTTCCATCCTGCCTTAAACAACCTGGGAAAAGTCAGTGTGATTTATGACAGTAGTTACTGCTACCCTTTGACTCAGCCAGGAATATTCTCATGCTACCAACTCCCCCCACCCAAAAACCCAAACTGGCACATTTTGAACCACTGTCATTTCTACATCTTGAATTGTCCTTGGAGGGATTCATTAATTAATTTATGCAACTCAGGAGCCTTCCTTATAAGCAAGGAACAGGTGAAAATAGGTGAAAAGATCAATTGTTTTCTGTCTACATCTCAAAGACCGTGAGAGGCTATTGAAGAACTACATGGTGTGAGACTGCCTGGTTGTTTTAGTGAATTATTTCCACGTGTCAGGCATTAAAGGCCAAGACCGAGCAGTAGCTGCTGGTGTCTAGAACATTCCTTGGGGTCTTTTCATGCCAGTGTTTTAGGTAGTGTGAATCCATGTAGTAGAGATAAAATTAGACATACACACACACACACACACACACACACGCACGCATCCCTCTACCACTCAAAAAGATGCTCCCCCAAATGTTTCTGGGAGATGAAGTTGCTAGGTATGTGTTCATAAAGTCAGAGATGATCACCATTACCAGTAGCTTTAAAAACTGTACCATGGCTTTCTCTTTTATAGTAGCTTAAAGAACTTCCTTTGTATCTACTCTGTGTTTGGGATTCAGAGTATCCCAAAATAAATACAAAATAAGAAAGACCCTTATTTTACGTAGAGGTGAAAGCCACATGCCCCAGAGGTCCCCAAGCATTTCATGGCAGGGACACATGAGAATGATATTGTCAGATAAGCTTCCTGCTATGGATGGAAGAGAGGCTGCCCACCATGTGCACTTCTTTGCCATAGTTGCAATTCCCTGCTTTTCTCAGGCACCAAAGAAAGCTTGTTGGAGCACAGATAAATGAGGTAAGAGTATGCTTAGTTGGGCTAATGTTGACTCTTCTCTCATTTATGCCCAGATTTTCAAAATAGTTCATTGTTTTTCTTCCTCTGATTTTTTATTGTGCTAAAATACACATAACATAAAATTTACTATCTTAACCATTTTTAAGTATATAATTTAGTGGTATTAAATACATTCCTATTGTTGTACACTCATCACCCCTTTCCATTTCCTTAACTCCTTTCATCTTGTTAAAACTCTGTACCTGTTAAACACTAACTACCCCCTCCCTGTTCCCAGCTGCTAGCTACCACCCTTCGACTTTGTGTCTCTAGATCTTAATTACTCTAAGTACCACTTTGTACAAGTGGAATCATACAGTATTTGTCTTTTGGTAAAGGGCTTATTTCACTTTGCATAATGATCCGAAGTTTCATCTGTGTCATAGCATGTGCCAGAATTTCCTTTACTTTTAAATCTGATAATATTCTGTTGTATGGAGAGACCACATTTTGCTTATCCATTCATCTGCTGATGGACATTTGGCTTGCTTCTAGATTGTAGCTATTGTGAATAATGTTGCAATGGACATGGGTGTACAAATATCTCTTTATTGAGACCCTGCTTTCAGTTCTTTGGGGGGTATATACCCAGAAGAGGGATTGCTTGATCAGAAAATAATTCTATTTTCAATTTTTTTAGGAACTGCAATACTATTTGCCAGAGTAGCTGTACCATCTTATGGTCTTTCCAGCAGTGTATGAGGATTATAATTTCTCCACATCCTCATCAACACTTCTTATTTATATCTATCTATCATCTATCATCTATTTTATTTATTTTGATTGTAGCCATCCTAATGGATATGAGGTGGTATCTCATTATAGTTTTGATTTGCATTACCCCAATGAGCAGTGATGTTAAGCATCTTTAAGTGCTTTATGGTCATTTGTATATTTTCTCTGGAGAAATGTCTATTCAAGTCCTTGGCCCATTTTTGAATTGGCTTGTTTGTTTTTTGCTGTTGAGTGGTAGGAGTTCTTTATATAATCTGTATGCTAATCCTTCATCAGATATATGATTTGCAAATATTTCCTCCCATTCTCTGAGTTTCCCTTTTACTTGTTGATATTATCTTGTGATGACAAATTTAAAACACTTTTTGTGAAGTTCAATTTGTCTATTTTTGCTTTTGTTGCTTGTGTTTTTAGTGTCAGAGTAAAAAAATTAGTGCCAAATCCAATTCTGTGAAGATTTTGCCTCTCTTTAAAAAAATTTTTTATAGTTTTAGGTCTTATATTTAGGACTTTGATCCATTTTGAGTTAAAATTTTAAACATATTTTACTTATATATTTGACAGAGAGAGAGAGCACAAGCAGGGGGAGCAGCAGGCAGAGGGAAAGGGAGAAGCAGGCTCCCCACTGACCAAGGAGCCCGATATGGGGCTCGATCCCAGGACCTTGGGCTCATGACCTGAGCTGAAGGCAGTCTCTTAACCAACTGAGCCACCCAGGCGCCCCTTGAGGGAATTTTTGAATATGGTGTTAGGTAAGAGTATAGCTTCATTCTTTTGTATGTGGATGTCCAATTTCTCCCATACCATTTATTGAAGACTGTCCTTTGCCCCATTGAATTGTCTTGGCACCCTTGTAGAATTTCATTTGACTATATATTTTTGAAAGTTTATTTTTGGGCTCTCTATTCTATTCCATTGGTCTATATGTCTTTATGCCACTACCACACTGTTTTGATTACTGTAGCTTTGAAGTAAGTTTTGAAATTAGGAGGTGTGAGTCTTATAGCATTATTCTTTTTCAATTATTTTGACTTTTTGGGGTCCTTTCAGAGTACATATAAATTTTAAGATGGGTTTTTCTTTTTTTGAAAAAAAATTCTTTGGGATTTTGATAGGACTTGTATTGAATCTGCAGATTGCTTTGGGTATTATTGCTATCTCAACTGTATTAAGTCTTCTATTCAATAAACCTGGGAAGTCTTCCAATCCATGAACATGGGATATATTTCCATTTATTTATGTCTTCTTTAATTTCTTTCAGCAATGTTTTGTTTTTGCACAAGTCTTTTACCTCTTTGATTAAGAATTTGTATGCTGTGGTAATTGGGTAGAGTGTTCTGTGTATGCCTGTTAAATGTAGTTTGTGTTGTGTTCTGTTCTCTATTTCCTTATTTTTATCTTCTGTCTTCTGTTCTATTCATTATTGAGAGTGAGGTTTTAAGGTCTCCAACTATTATTGTAGAACTGTCTATTTCTCCCTTCAATTCTATCAGGTTTTGGTTCATATATTTTGGTGGTCTCTCATTAGGTGCATAAATATTTATAAACTTAAAAAAAAGATTTTATTTATTTATTTGTCAGAGAGAGAGCGAGAGAGAGCGAGAGAGCACTTGAATGAGCACAAGCAGGAAGAGCAGCAGGATCCCGGTTGAGCAGGCAGACTGATGTGGGACTTGATCCCAAGACTCTGGGATCATAACCTGAGCCAAATGCAGATGCTTAACCAACTGAACCCCCCAGGTGTCCCTAGGTGCATAAATATTTATGCCAATCTTGCTTTCTATTGGTTACTATTTGTACAGAATATCTTTTTCCATCCTTTTACTTTCTCTTTTTGTCTTTAAATCTAAAGTGATTTTCTTGTAGAAGACATATAGTCACATCATTTGCTTTTATCAATTCTGCTAATCTCTCTCTTTTGATCGGAGAGCTTAACCCTTTTACACTTAAAGTAATTATCAATAAAGAGGGACTTATCTCTGCCATTTTGCTATTTGTTTTCTCTATGACTTACAGCTTTTTCTGTCTCCCATATTCTGCATTATTGTCTTATTTTATTTATTTAATGTTTTGTAGTGAAATATTCAAATTTTTTTCTCATTTCCTTTTGTGTGTATTCTCTAGCTATTTTCTTTATGGTTGCCATGGGGACTACACTTAACATCCTAAATTTATAATACTTGAATTTGAACTTATGCCAGCTTAACTTCAATAACATAAAAATTTTTTGCTCTTTTACAGCTTTTCCCCACCCCATTTGGTTGCTAATGTCACAAAATAACATCTTTATTCATTGTATGCCCCCAAATGTAAACTATTTATTAATTCCTTTGTATGTGCTATTCCTTTAAATTATGTAGAAAATGCATATGAAGTTACAAACCAAAGTTTAAATAGTAATTGAGTTTAATAGTAACAAAACTAGACAAACAATTATTTTTATGGAGCACCTGGGTGGTTCAGTCAGTTAAGCATCTGCCCTTTGCTTACATCATGATCCTGGGGTCCTGAGATTGAGCCCCATATCGGGCTCCTTGCTCAGTGGGGAGTCTGCTTCTCCTTCTCCTCCCTGCTTGTGCCCTCTCTCACTATCTCTCTCTCTCTCTCTCTCTCTCTCAAATAAATAAGATATTAAAAAATATTATACTTTTAAGTCATGTTCAGAACAAAACATGGAGTTATAAACCATTTATACAATAATATTGGCTTTTATTACTACCCATGTATTAACCTTTATTGAGATCTTTATCTCTTTAGAGGGCTTCAAATTAGCATCTAGTGTCATTTCATTTCATCCTGCAAAACTCCCTTGTCATTTCTTAAGGGGCAGGTCTAGTGGTAATGAACTCCCTTAGCTTTTGTTTATTTGGGAATATCTTAATTTCTCCTTCACTTTTGAAGGGCAGTTATGCTGGATATAAATTCTTTTTTTTTTTTTTTTAAAGATTTTATTTATTTGACAGATAGAGATCACAAGTAGGCAGAGAGGCAGGCAGAGAGAGGGGGAAGCAGGCTCCCCGCTGAGCAGAGAGCCCGATGCAGGGCTCCTTCCCAGGACCCTAGGATCATGACCTGAACCGAAGGCAGAGGCTTTACCCCACTTAGCCACCCAGGCTCCCCTGGATGTAAATTCTTAACTTTTTTCTTTCATCATTTTGAATATATGTGCCAACTGCCTCCTGGTATCCAAAGTTTCTGATGATAAATATGCTGATAAATTTGTTGAGGATCCCTTGTCTGTGATAAGTCACTTCTTTTATTGATTTCAAGATTCTCTCTTTGTCTTTCAACCGTTTGATCATAATGTGTCTTGTTGTGAATCTGTTTGAGTTCATTTTAGTTGGAATTTCCTGGGCTTCTTTGATGTTTATATTCATGGTTTCCATCAAATTTGGAATTTTTCAGTCATTATTTCTTCAAATATTCTCTCTGTCCCATTCTCTTTCTCTTCTCCTTTGGGGAGTCCCACAATGAATATGTTGATCCATTTAATTATGTCCCACAAGTCTCTTAGGCTCTATTAACTTTTCTTCAATGTTTTTTCTTTCTGTTCCTTAGATTAAATTATTTCCATTTCCCAACCTCCAGTTCACTGATTCTTCTGCTTGCTCAAATCTACTTTTGAGTTCCTCTAGGGAAATTTTCATTTCAACTATTGTACTTTTCAACTCCAGAATTTCTTTTTGGTTTCTTTTTAGGTTTTGTCTTTATGGATATTTCCCTTTTGTCCATAAATCATTTTGTTGACTATTTTTGCATCTTTCTTTAGTTCTCTGAGCATCTTTAATATATTTATTTTAAAGTATTTGTCTAGTATATCTGCCATGCTTTTTCAGGGATAGATTCTGTTTTTGTTTTTGTTTGTTTTTTTTTTCCTTTAAATGAGCCATACTCTCCTGTTACATTGGGTTAAAAACTGGACATGTGAGTCTAATTATGTGGTAACTCTGGGGATTAGCTTCTCCTCCTTCCTCAGGATTTCTTGTTCTTATCATTCTTGTTATTATTATTATTTGTTGTTATTTTAAAAAAATTACTTTTATTAACACATAATGTAATATTTGCCCCACAGGTATAGGTTTGTGAATCGTGAGGCTTACACATTTCATAGCACTTACTATAGCACATACCCTCCCCATTGTCCATATGTTATTATTTTTGTTTATTCTATTGTTGTAGGCTGTCTCTGTGCTGAGGACCAGCTTGAGGTATGGAGTTAAGGTCTTCTTAGGTCTTTTCTGAGACTTTCCCTGGATATTCTTGATTACTTTCTAATTTTACCCATATATACAGTTAAAAAAAACCCCATTTGTTTATTTATTTATTTGAGAGAGAGAGAGAGAGAAAGAGAGTGTGAGAGTGGGGGGAGGGACACAGGGAGAGGGAGAAAGAGAATCTCAAGCAGACTCCCCACTGAGGGAGCCTGATACAGGGCTCAATCTCACTATCTAGAGATCATGACCTGAGCCAAAAATCTACTGAGTCCCCCAGATGTCCTGAAATGCAGTTGTGTTTGAATGCCCTAATCTTTAAATGTTTGGGTCCTAAAAGGGGAAAAGGAGAGCTATGAGGCAAGGGGAGGGTACTGGCTCTTTACAATTTTTTGGAAGTCACTTCAGCAAGGAAGGGGAGGGACTTCCAACAATGAGGAGAGGTGGAACAATGATGGCTACCTGCCTCTTTGTCTGCACGTCTGAGATTAGAAGCAGCACTCAGTGATTGGAGCACAGACCTTGATATTTGGATGATAGGGTCATTTTTGTCTACCTTGGCACCCCAAACTGTGTGTAGGTTCCTCCCAGAGCATAAGTTCCCAGCTCTCTGCCATGTGGCTGGGGATGAGAGATGGATAGCTGCTACTGTGCTAAGATAAAATTGACTGCAAGTAACTGCAATTTACCATCCAAACTTCTCATGGAATTTGCAAGCCTTCAATAGACTCCAGAGTTCCAAAATGGTTACATCAGGCAGATTCTGGCAGTGCAATTGTTGTCTAGATGGGGAGAGGGTCCCTGTGCTTCCTCCTCCATCATCTTCATAGAATTATCCACTTGTCTCATTAACTTTTATTAGAAAGAAATATTTGGGAAAAGGTGCTAGAGACTAACTCCCTGTGATGTATCTCACAGTGGATGCCAATACTCCTCATGACAGGCCCTCTCATTAAGGACTTCTGCTCCCAATGAGTCCAGTGCAATCAGATCAATCAATTATGATTGAATGGCATTTTGTACCATTTAACAGGAAATCATTTGTGGTCCTTTGTTTCTAAAGGTAAAAACAGTTCTAGTCCTGGTGAAAACTCATTCTTGATTTCAAAATAATAATATGTCTGTTGATCAGCCTTTATATCAGAGTTTCAAATAGAGGAGTTGAAAGGGTTACATGCAAATTTTTGAAATATTCTATATTTTTCAGCCAGATTAGGTTACTTAATGTACTCTTGATAGATTCTATATCCTTACCATTATGATTATCAGAAAAAAATGTTGTTTCAGCCTACTAGGATGCAATTCTTATCTCTGCTTGAAATCTAAAGATTCATCTCGCTTGCCTGTGTTTTGGTCTTTCTTGATCTAATCAGTATAGTATGCTCTCTTTCTCTCTCTCTCTCCTCTGAGACTTCACTGCATTTTCATCACCCTTTTATGGTGTTTAATCCTCTTTTGTACTATTGGTATTTCTGTTTGAGTTCCAATGGATTATCATTTATAGGGACCACCGAATGCTATCCAAATGTATGCCATTTGGCATAAGAGTTATTCTGAGCTGAAGATTGAGGTCCTGAAATCCCTTATCTGCCTGAAAGCAGAAACTCCTAAAATGACTCAGTTGTCTTAATCTCCTAGAGCAACTTTAGTCTCTTCTTGGAGAAGGAAGTCCAGAAGTTGGCATTGTACCCGAATTATCATATTTCCCATGTATTCTCTTAGGTCTCATTTATCTTTCAAAAAAGTCTTTTATGGGGGCGCCTGAGTGGTTTGGTGGGTTAAACCTCTGCCTTCATCTCAGGTCATGATCTCAGGGTCCTGGGATTGAGCCCCATGTTGGGCTCTCTGCTCCATGGGGAGCCTGCTTCTCCTCTCTCTCTGCCTGCCTCTCTGCTTACTTATGATCTCTCTCCGTCAAATAAATAAATAAATAAATAAAATCTTAAAAAAAAAAGTCTTTTTTATGTTTTCTTAAGTACCTTTTCTGCCCCCCTTCTAGGAAGTCATTTATTCTCTCTCTTCTAGTCTTTTCCATCCCCATTCTAACCATCTCCTTGAGTCTTTTTTTTTCTTTTTTTAAGATTTTATTTATTTATTTGAGAGAGAGAAACAGATGGTGGCAGAGATAGTGAGAAAGAGCACAAGAAGGAAGGAAAAGGAGAAGTAGGCTCCTGTTGAGCAGGGAGCCTGACATGGGGCTCCATCCCATGGGACCATGACCTGAGCTGAGGGCAGATGCTTAACTGACTGAGCTACCCAGGTGCCCTCCTTTTTAAAAAAAAAAAAAAAAAAAAAGATTTTATTTATTTGAGAGAGATAGTGTGAGAGAGAGAATGAACATGAGAAATGGGAGGGTCAGAGGGAGAAACAGACTCCCTGCTGAGCAGGAAGCCCGATATGGGACTCGATCCCAGGACTCCAGGATCATGACCTGAGCCGAAGGCAGTTGCTTAACCAACTGAGCCACTCAGGCGTCCCGCACGCACCCTCCTTGAGCCTTTTTTTTTGTGTATGTGAATTCCTGTGTACATACATAAATACAAATCTCACTTTTTTCCCCCTTAATTTGCCACCTATCAGCTTAATTTGCAGGCCCCCAGTTACAAACATAAGATGACAGAGAAGAAGCTTTATTCCTTTCAATATAACTTTTTTTACTGGTAAAAGAAGGGGCAGTATAGGTAGTGGTAAAGATTTGGAGAGACAGGGTTGAGTAATATTTTTTAAACATTTTTAAAAAGATTTTATTTATTTATTTGACAGAGCAAGAGAGCACACAAGTAGGGGAAGCAACAGGCAGAGGGAGAGGGAGAAGCAGGTTCCCCAATAGGCAAGGAGCCCAACCTGGGGCTTGATCTCAGGACCCTGAGATCATGACCTGAGCTCAAGGCAGATGCTTAACTGACTGAGCCACCCAGGTGCCCCAGGTTGAGCATTTTAAAATTCTTGGATTGCCGTCTATCTTAATTAAATTACTCAGCCTGTCTGAACCTCCTTTCACTTCATCTGTAAAACAGGGATGGCAACTTTACCTACTTCTTAGGTTTTGGGGGAGGATTAAAACAAGTAATATATATGAAGTGCTTAGCATAGTATTAGGCACATAGCAAGTGCTCATTAAATGCTAGTGTTGGCTACTGTTGTCCATCATGATGTTTGTTGCCTTCACAGCAAACTCTTTGTATTTCATGATTTTGATGACTATTGAATTAGTTTGGATTGACTTTGGCACGTTTGGGCCTTAGGGGAGGAAAAATAATTTTCCCTTTACCCTTCTGAGTTCTTGGCAGAGACCCCTTAATAAAAGGCAAATTAACAAGGGAAAAAGAAACAGAAGTTTATTAACATGTATACCTTATGTATACGTGGGAGACACCCAGGGAAAGATGAGTAATCTCCCAAGGTGGCTTAGAATTCAAACTTAAGTACAATCTTAATAGGGAAAGAGGATAGGAGATGCAGGTCTCTTAGGGGAGTGTAAATAATTTTGGGAAAGATGAATGGGGCCTTAAAAGAACACATGGGAGGTATGGTAAGTTTGTGACAAAAATCACCTAGTCTTGTCTCCTGTGATAAGAATCAATCTTCCTAGGTTGATAAAACTGCCTGGCAGGGGATCTTTGACAACTGAGGTCCTTTTGGAGAATCTGTCTTTAAGCAGATAAAGAGAATTTAGAGAAAGCCTCTCCTGCTTTTGCTGTTTTTCATGTGCTTGCAGTTCAAAATAATCAATATACTGAAGTAGCATATCTTGGGATATTGTGTCCTGACCTCCTATTTTGAGGTGACCTATTCCGCTCCAGGCCAGTATGAGCCAACCAAAAAAAAAAAAAAAAAAAAAAAAAATTAGAAAAGCAAGTACAAGAAAGTTGTTTTTTTTTTTTTTTAATGATTTTATTTCCTTAAATTTTATTTATTTATTTATTCTGCCTCTGTATTTATTTTTTAAAAATTTTTGTTTAAAGCTTTTATTTTTTTTTAATTTTATTTTTATTTTTAAAATTTTTAATAAACATATAATGTGTTTTTAATCCCCAGGGGTACAGGTCTGTGAATAGCCAGGTTTCCACATTTCACAGCACTCATCATAGCACATACCCTCCCCAATGTCCATATCCCCACCACCCTCTCCCGTCCCCACTCCCCCCAGCAACCCTCAGTCTGTTCTTTGAGATTGAGTCTCTTATGGTTTGTCTCCCTCCCAATCCCATCTTCTTTCATTTTTTCTTTTCCTACCCTCCAAACCCCCCATGTTGCATCTCCACTTCCTCATATCAGGGAAATCATATGATAGTTGTCTTTCTCCAACTGACTCACTTCACTAGGCATAATACCCTCTTCCATCCACGTTGTCGCAAATAGCAAGATTTCATTTCTTTTGATGGCTGCATAGTATTCCATTGTATATATATACCACTTCTTCTTTATCCATCCATTCATCTGTTGATGGACATCTAGGTTCTTTCCACAGTTTGGCTATTGTGGACATTGCTGCTATAAACATTCGGGTGCACGTGCCCTTCAGAGCACCACATTTGTATCTTTAGGATATATACCCAGTAGTGCAATCGCTGGGTCATAGGGTAGCTCTATTTTCAGTTTTTTGAGGAACCTCCACACTTTTTTCCAGAGTGGTTGCACCAGCTTGCATTCCCACCAGCAGTGTAGGAGGGTTCCCCTTTCTCCGCATCCTCGCCAGCATCTGTCATTTCCTGACTTGTTAATTTTAGCCATTCTGACTGGTGTGAGGTGATATCTCATTCTGGTTTTGATTTGTATTTCCCTGATGCCAAGAGATGTGGAGTATTTTTTTCATGTATCTGTTGGCCATGTGGATGTCTTCTTTGTAGAAATGTCTGTTCATGTCCTCTGCTCATTTCTTGATTGGATTATTTGTTCTTTGGGTGTTGAGTTTGATAAGTTCTTTATAGATTTTGGATACTAGCCCTTTATCTGATATGTCATTTGCAAATATCTTCTCCCATTCTGTCAGTTGTCTTTTGGTTTTGTTAACTGTTTCCTTTGCTGTGCAAAAGCATTTGATCTTGATGAAATCCCAATAGTTCATTTTTGCCCTTGCTTCTGTTGCCTTTGGCGATGTTCCTAGGAAGAAGTTGCTGCGGCTGAGGTCAAAGAGGTTGCTGCCTGTGTTCTCCTCAAGGATTTTGAAGGATTCCTTTCTCACATTGAGGTCCTTCATCCATTTTGAGTCTATTTTTGTGTGTGGTGTAAGAAAGTGGTCCAATTTCATTTTTCTGCATGTGGCTGTCCAATTTTCCCAGCACCATTTGTTGAAGAGGCTGTCCTTTTTTCCATTGGACATTCCTTCCTGCTTTGTCGAAGATTAGTTGACCATAGAGTTGAGGGTCTATTTCTGGGCTCTCTATTCTGTTCCATTGATCTATGTGTCTGTTTTTATGCCAGTACCATACTGTCTTGATGATGACAGCTTTGTAACAGAGCTTTAAGTCTGGAATTGTGATGCCCCCAACTTTGGCTTTCTTTTTCAATATTCCTCTGGCTATTCGAGGTCTTTTCTGGTTCCATATAAATTTTAGGATTATTTGTTCCATTTCTTTGAAAAAAATGGTTGGGATTTTGATAGGGATTACATTAAATGTGTAGATTGCTTTAGGTAGCATAGACATTTTCACAATATTTGTTCTTCCAATCCATGAGCATGGAACATTTTTCCATTTCTTTGTGTCCTCCTCAATTTCTTTCATGAGTTCTTTATAGTTTTCTGAGTATAGATCCTTGCCTCTTTGGTTAGGTTTATTCCTAGGTATCTTATGGTTTCGGGTGCAATTGTAAATGGGATTGACTCCTTAATTTCTCTTTCTTCTGCCTTGTTGTTGGTGTAAAGAAATGCAACTGATTTCTGTGCATTGACTTTATATCCTGACATTTTACTGAATTCCTGTACAAGTTCTAGCAGTTTTGGAGTGGAGGCTTTTGGGTTTTCCACATATAGTATCATATCATCTGCAAAGAGTGATAGTTTGACTTCTTCTTTGCCGATTTGGATGCCTTTAATTTCTTTTTGTTGTCTGATTGCTGAGGCTAGGACTTCTAGTACTATGTTGAATAGGAGTGGTGATAATGGACATCCCTGCCGTGTTCCTGACCTTAGCGGAAAAGATTTCAGTTTTTCTCCATTGAGAATGATATTTGCAGTGGGTTTTTCATAGATGGCTTTGATAATATTGAGGTATGTGCCTTCTATCCCTACACTTTGAAGAGTTTTAATGAGGAAGGGATGCTGCACTTTGTCAAATGCTTTTTCAGCATCTATTGAGAGTATCATAGGGTTCTTGTTCTTTCTTTTATTAATGTGTTGTATCACATTGATTGATTTGCAGATGTTGAACCAACCTTGCAGCCCTGGAATAAATCCTACTTGGTCATGGTGAATAATCCTCTTAGTGTACTGTTGGATCCTATTGGCTAGTATTTTGGTGAGAATTTTCACATCTGTGTTCATCAAGGATATTGGTCTGTAATTTTCTTTTTTGATGGGCTCCTTGTCTGGTTTTGGGATCAAGGTGATGCTG